>OW679201.1:100799908-101071365 GCA_940337035.1 Agriotes lineatus
TTTAAGTGTTATAAAAATCAAGTGAGTGGCACATTAAAAAAACATTGAGAAATGAACAATTTCAAAAGACAATAATTTTAGTACATAAGAGTTTGTAAATAACTGATAAAATTTGTTAAATTAGATTATAAGTTATGTTTTTGTACCTGGTTGATTTCCTACAATTCAAATCTGTAGACAGTGTTTTGTCTATAAATACAGGATGGCGATTGTTTTCAATAAATTGATGAAAGTGCTTGGTTTTTACTCTATCTTAATTTATCAAAATTTAATAGAAGGCATAAACGTATAAAAAATAAATAGCACCATCGTAATCAGCGAATTCGAGTGTATCAGCACAATTGGAGGCAAGAGATTCCAGGTATTTGAGTTTTTGGCGTTCCGAGGCAGGTTCGGCAGTTGGCGAATTCCTGCGACATCAGTGAGCAGCATCGTGGGGAGGCATAGAGTGGCAGGATTTTTCCGGCAGCTCCACACATCAGGCCAGAACACAGCCCAGCATCACGAGCCGCCCGGGGAGCAAGATTTTAGCCAGAATCAGCATAAAAAGGGGTCCCGAATCTACGAAAGTGAGGTTAGTGGATTTTAAAATTTCGACTCGCGCAATCGGCGTGAAAATTTGGGCATACCGTGATTGCGACCTGGAGAACACGAAAATCATAACAGTTCCCGTGGATGGCGAGGTGTTTTCCCAGGATTTGCAATTAAAATCGTCAGTTGGAGGCACCAAGAAACAAATACGAATACGGCGTCCTTTTTAAGAATGCACCAATAGCACACGATCTGGAAAACAAAAGAATACATAGACGCCACTTGAAGGCAATTATTCAAAATCTTACCATCAAAATTTGTTCATTTAATTGTTGATAAATCAATTTCACACGCGAGCTGAAAATAACTCGAACTTGGTTTGATAGAATTGACATTTCAGTTTAACAACGGCACATTACGCCTACATTTCAGGTCAATCTGCCTACTTTTCAGAGGCGTACCGTAAAATTTTTAACTAGGAAAGTCAGGAACCCAACACCTGAGATTTTGAGTTTTAATTTCATGTCTCTGTTTAAAATTGAGCTAGCGAAGTCATTAAATCAGATGAATGGATTAGATAAAGGGCAAACTACCACAAGAGTAATTCTCAATTTTGGCGTACCCAACGAAATAAATTAAGCAGTCAGTTTGATCTTAATAAATAGTAGAACTAAATTAAATATTGTGTGGTGACTCTTTTTATTTATTACATTAATTATAGACATACAAATATTATACGTATAGGGTCATTGCATAATTAAATGGCGTCCAACGCTGCGGCAAAGAAAAATTTAAAATTAACATAACGTGTAGGCTTGTAAAAATTTAAAATAAATAACGTTTAGGGCATCGGCATATAATTTAAGTAACTAAATAAATTGACAGACAGTAGGTAGGTAGAAGTTATTAGCATTTAAATTTTTTTTGAAAAGCTTTATTTGTGTGGGTGTTTTGTCTGTGGGTGTGAGCACTCGAATTCTATCTGTATCACGAATCAACGAAAAATCAAACACATGATGACTCGAAGACAGCAAAAGAAAAGCGAAGGCGAGGAACAGCAAGCCGAAGAGATTACGGAGGCACAAGAGCCACCGACCGAACAACAAACACAGGGTGACCAGTCCGAAACGCAACAACCCCAAACCTCGAAATCAGATACGCAGATGGGGGGAGCTATAGAAGCGATATTCCGGAAAATGGAGGATATGGAAAAAGCCCGCAGAGAGGAAGCAGAAGCTAGCAGGAAGGAAGCAGAAGCTAGCAGAAAGGAAGCAGAACAAAGGGACGAAAAATTACAACAAATACTCACCAATAAAATACAAGAGCTTAAACAAGATGCCGAAAGAACGGTACAGGAATTGAAACGAGATGCAGCGGAAAGAGAGAATAGGGCAGAACAACATGCAGAGATCCTGGTCAAAGCGGTAAAAGAAAAATTGGAAAAGAATAAAGAAGAAGTGCAAGCAAAAATAGACGGCTTAGAAAAGAAACTCGAGGATTTCAAAGAAACGATGAAGGCAGAAATACAACAAGAAGTCTTGCAGAGGGTTGATGAAAGCCTGAAAAGAAAAGACGAAGAAATTGAAGATAAAATGTTAGCATTACAAATAGCAACACAGGAAAGGCTGGTTCAACAACAGGATGAAACAGATCAGAAGCTAGATAGGTTAGAAACAAGTGCAGAAGAAAAATTCAAAAAAGCAGGCGAGGAAAGGAAGCAGAATGCAACAAAGATCACGATAATAGACAACCGGCTTACAAGGGAGTTACAGGGGATTAATGATAGATTAGAACACACACAAGAATATCCGGTTAGTGTGTCACCTCCTAGCTTCAGCACAGAATTTATCCCGAAGTTCGAGGGGAGATACGGGGAGCTCCCGATGATTTTTCTAAGCAAGTTAGACGATATCATTAAAACAATAACGACTGAATGCAGACGGCTACAGGTAATCAATATGGCATTAAAGGGAAATGCTGAAGTCTGGCATAGCATCATAAAATCCAAATATGCAACGTACGATGAATTTCGGGCACTCTTCGTGGAACAATATTGGAGCAATTCCCATCAAGCTCAAGTAAGGACGGAACTAACATCGGGCAAGTACGTCGATAAAGGAGGGTCTCGCGAAATGTACATAATGCACCGTTTCAACAAGGCACAGTACCTAACTCCTAAGTTGGCAGAAGAGGAAATAGTCCAACACCTGTCACGACACCTTGAGGCTGAAATAACCAGAGCGGTGGCAGTCCAAAACGTCAAGACGTTGCGCGATTTATTGGAAATTGTGCGGAACTATGACATGGCGGTTTACAACGAGAGAGGAGAAACAAGGACAGCAAATCATCAAAATTCAAGTTATAAAAGAAAATTGGATAACACTTCAGAAAATAAATTTCGGCCAAATAACAATTTTAATAATAATAATCAATATAATCAACAAGACAGAAGAAACATGGGAAACTTTAATAGACCATACAATCAAAATAGGGGATATTACAATAATAATTGGGGTAACCAGAACAGGAATAATTTCAGAACGGGGGAAGATAGAAAGAACTATGACCAGCTTATTGCCGAACGTAATAAGAAGAGATGTCAAGAGATGGAGCAGGCACCAAATATCGACAGACAGTACGTCAACACATTATTTACCGAGCGAAACACAGATAGAGACAATGCAGAAAATTTGAACGGAATAGAGATAGCCGAGGTGCACGAAGAGCCTTCGGGGGGTAAAAAAAAAACCCAATTTTTGTAAATATAGTTAGTAATAATAGTTTTAAGTATGTTGCGAATTTTGCTATCACATGGGACAGAACGGGGGAATATTTACTAGAGGAGAACGAAGAATATACAACAAACTCGTGTTTACCATTTATAAAATTTCAAATTTTAGACCAACAATATTATGCGTTGATTGACAGTGGTGCAATGGTTTCCTTAGTACAGGAGGAAGTGATAAATACTCATATGCATAATTTAAGAAGCAACATTATAAAAGTTAACAAGATCGACCTTTTGTCCGCAACAAGAAGGAAAATTTCAACAACGAATAGGGTATTGGCAATAAAGATATGCATAAATGGAAAAGAATTTGATGTCCGATTTTATATTGTAGCAGCTTTGAACGTACAGTTTGTAATAGGTGTAGATATCATTCAGAAAGTAGGGATAAAAATTGATGGAATGCTAAAGAGCATCCAGATTGATGATATTATAAAGCCTTGGTCTATTGAGGATCACGAGCTAAGAAATTGTTGCCCAGCTGAGATAACGGCGGGAGACGATAATATGAATTGTTGCCGAGCTAAGAAAGCCGGAGACGAAGTTATTATTATAAATAATTATGCGATAGGGGAAAGAATACTGGATGATAATCAGATAGGAAGGGATTTTATACAATATAAAGATAGGATCATGGAAATAATCGAGCAAAATGAAGAAATATTAAACCAGAAGACCGGACAAGCGAAGAAATATTGCCACAAATTGTATGTCGACGAATCACAAGGTTTTAAGTCCAAATCATATCCTATACCATTTGCACAACGCGAGAAGGTAAGACACGAAATACAACAAATGTTAGACGAGGGGGTAATAGAACGCTCTAAAACAAACTTCGTTAACCCAATGGTGGTAGTAAAAAAAAGCTCAAGGTAGCTGATCGCAGAGAGAAGATCTGTGCGAAATTTTTAAACGCCTATGAAGGACCTTACAGGGTACATAAAATTCTAAGCAATGAAAATACATACGAACTTATCAATGAAACAGATAATAGAGTAAGGGGTCGTTTTCATATCTCGGCGATACACCCATATTTGGAAAATATAATTTAGAATAGATTCGTTATAGGACCAATGTTGTACCACACACAATAGTTTAGTTAGAATAGGAGATAGGTTAGGCATTTTAGTAATTTAAGGTAGGATAGTAAAGCATCAAATATCAAATGAGACTGATTAATGATAACAGTTCAACAAAAAAAAACAATGAATAATTTTGTGTGAATTAAAATAACAACGCATTACAATCTACTAATGATATTAAAAAGAAAACATGCGTAGTGATATTAATTAACAAAAATTAGGGGGAATTTCATGCGATGGTCTTTAGCCCTCAAATCGGCTCTGATTGCAGTACAAGCAAATGACAAATTATATCATTAAAGCACAGAGTTGTAATAATGCAAGCATGTGAGAAAATTCACATAAATTGCCAAATCATATTAACACTGGTATAATTCGCCAATGAAATTGATTGTAATTGAATAAGCACAGAAATATGGAAGCTCAAATTCCGTGTATTGGGTTTAGCAATATAGTTTTAATCGTAATGTAATAGATTTGCACAAACTAAAAGTCGAATCTAAATTAAATTCAGAACTGGCACAAAAAGTTCAAGTTAGACACAGCTTAAAAATGGAAGCGTAGAAAGTAAAGTCATTATAGAATGGGTAGCAAATGAACATTTTTAAATAAAAGGTGAGAACAAGAATGACTAGAAGAATAAGGCAAAGAACATAGAAAAGCCAGGCAAGTCATTTATGACATGAAAATACAAGACTTGGGGATTTGAAGAGGTTGAAATAGCAAGAAATTAGATGGAATTCAAATAAACAAGAAATTAGACAATGTTGGTGGATTAAAAACTTAGTCAGTGTAGTGATAAACAATGGGCATTTAAGTGTTATAAAAATCAAGTGAGTGGCACATTAAAAAAACATTGAGAAATGAACAATTTCAAAAGACAATAATTTTAGTACATAAGAGTTTGTAAATAACTGATAAAATTTGTTAAATTAGATTATAAATTATGTTTTTGTACCTGGTTGATTTCCTACAATTCAAATCTGTAGACAGTGTTTTGTCTATAAATACAGGATGGCGATTATTTTCAATAAATTGATGAAAGTGCTTGGTTTTTACTCTATCTTAATTTATCAAAATTTAATAGAAGGCATAAACGTATAAAAAAATAAATAGCACCATCGTAATCAGCGAATTCGAGTGTATCAGCACAATTGGAGGCAAGAGATTCCAGGTATTTGAGTTTTTGGCGTTCCGAGGCAGGTTCGGCAGTTGGCGAATTCCTGCGACATCAGTGAGCAGCATCGTGGGGAGGCATAGAGTGGCAGGATTTTTCCGGCAGCTCCACACATCAGGCCAGAACACAGCCCAGCATCACGAGCCGCCCGGGGAGCAAGATTTTAGCCAGAATCAGCATAAAAAGGGGTCCCGAATCTACGAAAGTGAGGTTAGTGGATTTTAAAATTTCGACTCGCGCAATCGGCGTGAAAATTTGGGCATACCGTGATTGCGACGTGGAGAACACGAAAATCATAACAGTTCCCGTGGATGGCGAGGTGTTTTCCCAGGATTTGCAATTAAAATCGTCAGTTGGAGGCACCAAGAAACAAATACGAATACGGCGTCCTTTTTAAGAATGCACCAATAGCACACGATCTGGAAAACAAAAGAATACATAGACGCCACTTGAAGGCAATTATTCAAAATCTTACCATCAAAATTTGTTCATTTAATTGTTGATAAATCAATTTCACACGCGAGCTGAAAATAACTCGAACTTGGTTTGATAGAATTGACATTTCAGTTTAACAACGGCACATTACGCCTACATTTCAGGTCAATCTGCCTACTTTTCAGAGGCGTACCGTAAAATTTTTAACTAGGAAAGTCAGGAACCCAACACCTGAGATTTTGAGTTTTAATTTCATGTCTCTGTTTAAAATTGAGCTAGCGAAGTCATTAAATCAGATGAATGGATTAGATAAAGGGCAAACTACCACAAGAGTAATTCTCAATTTTGGCGTACCCAACGAAATAAATTAAGCAGTCAGTTTGATCTTAATAAATAGTAGAACTAAATTAAATATTGTGTGGTGACTCTTTTTATTTATTACATTAATTATAGACATACAAATATTATACGTATAGGGTCATTGCAATATATATATTTTGTATAATTTCAAGTGACATGATGTCAGTTTTTGTAAAAATTTATGTGAGATAATGTGTAATTGGGTGATTTTTATAAAATTTTCATCGTGTGTTGAATTAAAATATCATTTTTTGTATAATTTATGTGACATGATGTCGATTTTTGTAAAAATTTATGTGAGATGTTGTGTAATTGTGTGATTTTTGTTCAATTTTGAGTTAATTTTCGTAATAAAAATGAACAATAAGCCTACGTAACTGAAATTTTGCTTATCGAGATGCTTGTGGTAGAAGATTTTTTCAATGAAATTGCGTGTTTTGATGGTGTCAGAACATTTTTTTCAACGAATTGCGCGTTTTTATTCAAAAATTATGTTAATTTGTGGTCAACATACATATATTTCCATCAAAAGTATAAGAATTTTTGAATTTTGTTTATCGAAATGATTGTTGTGGTAGATTTTTTCAACGAAATTGCGATTTCTTTTAATTTTGAGCGATGCATTTTATAAAAAAGTGTAAAACATTTGCAAAATTATGCATAGTTTATGTAACATGATGTCGATTTTGTAAAAATTTATGTGAGATGATGTGTAATGCGTGATTTTTGTTCAAATCTTACTAAAACTGCAACAAGTTAGAGCAGATTTATGTTAATTTGTTGTCAACATGCATATATTTTCATCAAAAGTATAAGAATTTCTGTAATAAAATGCACAGCGAGTCTAAGTTACGGCAATTTTGCTTCTAGAAATGTTTGTGATAGAAGATTTTTCAATGAAAATGGAATAAAAATATTGTTTTTGACGTTTTTGATAAGAACTTTTTCAGCGAAATTGGGTGTTTTTATTCAAATCTTACTAAAATTGCAACAAGTTAGAGAAAAAAGTGTAAAACATTTGCAAATTATGCTTAGAAATAACTCTAAAAACTGCTTTTACATCATTTTCGTTTTACAAAACGATTTATAAAACGAATTGTGATCATTTTTTAAGTGAAATAATGTGAGATTGTGTTATTTTTATCGCTTATTGGATAAAAATGTCGTTTTTTGTATAATTTCAAGTGACATGATGTCAGTTTTTGTAAAATTTTAAGTGAAATGACGGTGTCAGAACATTTTTTCAACGAAATTGAGCGTTCTTATTCAAAATTATGTTAATTTGTGGTCAATTGCGTTTTTATTTTCGTCCGTTTGCATTTATACTGGAATTTTTAAAACTAAAATACAGTTTTGATCGATATAATGACACAATTTCAGACGCACTTATAAAATAAAAACCAAACATGTCAATCTCGGTGTTACAACGAATATTTGCTACTATGTTTATCTCTTTCTTACTCAAGCAATACGTGTATCTTCTTGTTCATGTTATCTTATTGCCGATATATATAATTGTGGCCGACAGGCAACGACCTGTTAGGCCATTTGAGGATGACACAATAGAAAGCCTCCTCGGGGCTATAATGTCTTTTGTAATTACGCATAGCAGCATAAAATTAATCATATTCTAGCATTTCAAATATGAAAAATGGATAATAGCCTGGGTTTTACAAATAATTTAATAATATTATATGAGACCTTTTCATACTTAGTATTTCAGGAATATATTAAAATCAAATTTGTAACTCGTTTTTATATTTACGATCTGCCTTTACCTCTTATTGCCGACCGAGCGGAAATTTCCTATAGTAGGTAGGGACAATGAGAATCTCGTTAATCCATCCATATAGCAGGCACAAATTATAAAATAATTAATTATCCCACATCCAATCGCAAAATCAGTTTTTTAAAATTACTATCCCTCGTTTAACACCACAAGCTATGCAATTCCATTCGTATAAAACATATTTCTCAAAAATAGTTTGTTTACAACAAGGAAGCTCGATGTCGAACCCGCACACAATTGTTAAAGTTTTAATCGCATTCAGGTACGCTGTCTGTGTGGCTCAGTTGACCACGCCTTAGACTCGTAATACTGTGATCGCTGGTTCGAATCCGGCCATGGGTCATGGCAGAAAGCTTTTTTTAAATTAAATAAATGCGAGAAAGCCAAGATGGCCGACATCCCGGGAAGTTTAAATTCAAAAAATTAAACTTAGAAAAAAAAATCTGAAAAATTTAAAATTCAAATATTCGCGCGAAATTAAAATGACCGCCGTGCATGAGAGAGAGAGAGAGAGCAGCTTCGATGAAGGGTGCAGGAAGATTTAACAGTTTGAAATTCAAATATTTCCACGAGAAGGGCGCGCGCAGAAAACTCAGATGGCCGACACCCCGGGAAGTTTAAATTCAAAAAATTTAACTTGGAAAAAATTCTGAAAAATTTCCTATAGTAGGGACAATGGAAATCGCGTTAATCCATTCATGCGCGCGTAATTTAATCAGAAGCTAATGCGTAATTTAATCAGTAGCACATATGTAAATTACATATCAAACTTCATATGTGATTAATCAGATCAAACCGCGAAAATTAATTAGGTCAATTCGCGGTTTAATTGGAGCACCTGTCAATCATCCGATTAATTTAATCGATTCTCGATTAATTTAATTGAATACTTAATCCAATTAGCGGTGCCCTCTTACTACTATCGGTGTAAAATGTACCTGGTAATATGAATGCTTAAACCTCGTTTTTTAAGGTTGTAGCTGTTGGGGAACAGTCATGTGGGCCTTTGGAACTTACGTTTGTTTTGAAACGCTACGGGGGCTTTCAATTTATTACTCCCGATTGTAACTGCTCTTTCTATGCAGCTCATAAGCCAGGATTTCGAGATTATGTGATTAATTAGACAGAAACGAGAATAAAGTGGTCTATTTACAAATATTACTTCATAGAACCTAAAAAGGAAATTCATAAGCAAAGTACAAACTAAGGTGTATAAATAAATATTGCATTCGAATAATCTTTCTTGAGGTCACGCTGCATGCCGAGGGCGCCTAGGTTGCTAAGTTGAGTATGGTACTCAACCCACGAGACTTAGTTACGCGGCCGGTGTGACTTCAGTTGGCAGGATAGTTGATATGGCAAAATTTCCTAAGTGCAGTGGCCGTTCTCTGTAACTAAGAGAACGTAAACACAAAATATAGTTGCAGTTTACTTAATGCTCTTAAGGCAACAGCTCAATATTTCTGGGGCTGGTATTTCAAAGTTGCTTAAGGTCTCTCTGCTCCCCTCTCTCTCATATTGGCGAGCAGGGACGCTCAGAGCAGTTGGGGTCCACAAGTTATTTTTCCACCAAAAATTGGATCGATACAGTAACAGCTGCTGTTGGCAACCGAGAATCAGCTCGAAAAAGGGCCAAGAATTGTTTGCCACGGAGAATCGGATCGACAAAGAATCAGGTGTTGTTTGCTACCGAAAATCGGCTCGACTATATATGCGGATGGCGTATAGTTTTCGCCACGTCGGGATGGTTCCTGGGCTCTGGGTGTTTTCTCACGCTGAGGCCTTGACTTAACTTCGCTAGTTTCGAGACCTCGGGAAGGCTCCTGGAGTCGGGGTGTCTTCTCGGGGTGAGTCCTCGACTCAAGTTGTTCTGGACGGGCCGAGTATTGTTCTTGCTGCTCTTTTCTCTTTGTCCCTCTTCCATTTCCTCTCGTCATTGCTATATTCTATCTGAAACAGTTTCTTCCAATTTCAGCCACCTCTTCAGTCTACCAGTATAGAGACTTTTTTTCATTTCTTAGAAACGTCTGATCGCATCCCTCCTTTAGGATTTGTATATATGTTTCCGGGGTGCCTATAACCTGCAGGGCTTCCCGATTCCCCCCAATTCCTAATTCAGGATTTCCATAAATTGCTGGCTTCAATCTGATGTTACAATTTTCTACCCATTTATATTTCCATCTCCTGTGTGTCCTCCCGTTTGCATGGTATATTTTATGTTCTGGTGATGACTGAGGTCTTTATATTTTAATATTTTCCATCGATAGGGCGTTCAAAAAGTTATGTCAATATATAACTTACTCCGTCCTCTAGTAAATGTTGTTTCTTTGCCTTGATTCAATGCTATTAGATCATCTTCAGTCTACCATTCTGCTAATATTTCCCTTCTTTTATCTTCATATTTATGTTATGATAGAACTATCCTATAATTTTACTTAACCGATAATGGCCATCTCTAAAGTGGTAGCAGCAACGAGTTTTCTTGAAAGTGTCGTATCTTCCTGAAGTATTTTTAAATTTCTTACAGACGTCTTACTTTTCCTATACCTTTTGCATCATTTGCTATATTTTTGGCATATGTGGAAATAATTATACTCCACCGCCACACCATCTCGGTTGCGCAGTGGGTAGAGTGCCAGCTTACAATAATAATTTGATCTTGCAATAAAATTAAGGTCGCTCTCCTCTGGAAACTAGTCTATGAGGTAGAGTAACAAGACTACATACACACACGTAACTCGAAAGTGGCACAACAGGTCTACCATGAGACATATATATGCGTGGACTTGATTCACTCTCCAACCAGTAATCCACATACACATATACTTCTCCGCCTTTCTAAATAATTACGATTTTTACAAAAATCTCGGCACTACTACTACTACTTCACGTGGCTATAAAGATAATAACGTTATTTGCTATATGTTTATATTCTTCGTAGATATTCAACTATTTTTCTTGCACTTATGTCTTTATAAGGTGTTGATACGTGGGTAACTTTCGTTCTCGATTTTTAAATTTTTTTTGTCAATAATGGAGATTCTTACTGGCCAAGATCCGGTCTAATAATTAAAGTTTACGAACTTTCTGCATTTTACTGTACAGTAATGGTGCAATATAATACCTTGCTATTTTAAAATATTTTTAAGAAATAAATAGCGTTAGTCTAAGGCATAAATATTTTAATCTCACGATTTTCGTATCTACGCAGAAGTTTGACAACTTTTCCATTCAAGGCCTTAGAAAATGGGCGTTGCTCAGGAGGGGGGGGGGGGCAAGAAAGAGCACTTGCCCACATCGAAAAGTTTTTTTAAGAGCACGCGACAGCTGTCTTATAATTGTTATTTCCATTGGCATTTTACAGGATTCTAAAAACGAAACTATTGTTATGGGATAATAATAGTTGTGTATTGGAAATTATAAATAAATAAATGAGTTTAAATTCTAATAATCTCAAATGGGCTCTTGTAATTGTTTCTTATCTCATATGAGTCGGGTCTCTACATCCAGGCAAGTATTACTTTGATTTGTAAGAATTACAAGAAAACGTTTGCATTCAAATCAGCTATAGTGGTATTATTTTTTATAATAATTTAAATATAAACTCTTTGTATAATGGTGATTTAACTAACGGGATAGCTACCATACAGGATATTATTTAACTAAAGGGAAAATGACGTTCCAATCTCACAAATCGCAAAAGAAACAAGTTTGTTATACTCGACAATTATCTGTCCTTACATAATTAAGTCGTTGCCTAGGTGATAACAAACCCCGTAAGTAAATACACGTCACATAAACAACATATTCAAATGACTCTAGTGCCGGAAATGCTGTAAAAACCGACGCCATCATGAAATGCATTAAATTCTGTCTTTTATGTGAAGTTTTCCGACCTTTTTGTTGCATTTGGAACGGAATTAGGGCCCAACTCGAGCTCTTAGCGAGTCTCACGATACTTTGTCCCCTCTTTGTCCGTTAGCTAGCCTCTGAACGCTGCCGCAGAACGATTCCTGTAGCTCGACCTCTGTGATACCAAAAACTGCTTCCAGCTGTACCCCGTTGCTTACACCCAGGGCTCCGCCGCTATCCATGAAGATCACTGCCTACCTCAGCTTCCAGGGGCTCCAATTACTCTGCTCGGATGTCCAAAAACAGCCACCGGAATACAAGCTCACACTCGATGCACCGTTAAAACATTTTTTCAACCTTCTGCAGAGGTTCCACTAATAAATGCACTCTACTACAGCAAACCCACAGGACATTCAATCAATTTTTAAATTCACTTAATTGGGAAAAGGGTATTTATACACAATTTTACAATTATTTATTGGGTAAGCCAAAACAACAACACCTTTCAGCTTGCATTTCTCCCAGCAATTGTTTTTCTTCGATTCTTTTACATTGTTTCCAAGCCTACTCTGATTACATTTTATTTAAATCAAGGTTAATACTATTTTAATAGTGTTTTACAATTACGAAAACCAATGCTATTTTATACTATTTACAAAAATTAAACTAGCACATGGAATATTTTATAAAATAATATTTGATTTTTGCTAATTTACTTCGTATTTTATTTATTTACGTGTTAGTGGATCAACAGCTAAAAGCAATATTGAATTCAGATCATCGGAGCGGCCGGAGGGTATTTGATTATTTTGCATACTATAGTATTTCTGCGACCAGTAGGCCTCGGGCAATTAGTCGTTTTTTGAGAAAAAATGTTTTTTCCGTTTTTTTACATTTTTTGGAGTATTTGGGCCTCCTCACACCTAGCGCTGCTTCTCAGTGAAACCAAAGTCTGCTACCATCGTTTTGAAGCTTCATAGAACATCTCCGTAAATTTTCATGTAAATCGGTCCATAACTTTCGCCGCTGTGTGTGGAACATACATACATACATAGGTACATAGACGGAAATGAATTTTCGCCCAGTCGTTTCGACAGCCCTCGCTTCGTTCGGTCAATTTTAAACACCTAAATATCATGTTATACTCTTCCCTGGAGGGAAGTCTGTACTGTCCGGGGAAATTTCCCTACCGGTTACCCTCTTGAATTCCATATCGGCTAAAACTGAAAACAAATAATCGTGAAAACTATTTTAGTCTAAAACCATTCATGCTGCTGCTTCTGTAGAAGCTATTTAAGTGAATTTCAAGATCTTGAACAAACACTCGCCATACAATGGAAAACGACCATGAAAGCCTACACTCTGAAGATATTGCTGTAAATAAAAAAACGCAGTTAAAATAATGTGATACCCTACAATATGTGGGTATAGAAATTCTTTTTTAACGTCAATGGAACAATTACTATCAGCAGAATTATTAACAATAATTGTAAATAATTTTTGGAAAACATGCTATCGTTTGTATTCTAGAAGGTAGGTTTCTATAGCTCTTTACACAGTTAAATATTTCTGTTGTGTATTATACAGTGTATTTAAATAATAAAGCTGTAATATATAACAAGTACATAATATTGTATTTTATTTGGCGAGTCTCTTTTATAGCCGAGCGAGTTTTGAGAGTAAGGTCAGTAAAGGAGGCGAGTCTTTAAAATCATATACGAGTTGTATACAAAGCTTTATGGTCGACTGCTAAAATCGAAAAAAACAAGTTTACCAATTTGATGTCTGTTCAATGAGAGAAAAAAAATGACGTTAGAATACCTTGACAGATATTGACAAGCATCTATTTTGACATTGGCAAGCATTTATTTTGACATTGACAGCTGACGTAAAGGCCCTTTGTAGTACTAGTAAAATAAAGTAACGTACTTTATAGTACTAGTAAAATACAGTAAACTTATTTTATAGTACTAGTAAAATAAAGTAAATTTTATTTTACTAGTACTATAATGAGCTACTTTATCGCTGTGAAACTATGGCATAAACAGTACTTTATAATGCAGTCCTATATAAAATGTTTTATTATTTATCAAATTGTTTTAATTAAATGTTAGTTAAGTTACTTGTCATTAAACTGATAAAATAGCTGTTGTAATTTATATTTTATGGAATAAAAATGAAGTAGATATGTCAAATCCCGCACAATTTTAATGAAACGGAGCGACGATTTTGATGTAAGGAAACTAATTTTATATATCTGTGGTTGACTAAACTTATCTCAAAGGACCAGATTTTGGTGATAAAACTATTAGATCTGTAATAAAAATATGTAAATTATCAACCAAGGAGGGCAATATTTAATAGTTCATATCGTAGACTCATCGACTTTATAATCCCAATGTGATTAAATTTGGCCATATAAATCAAAATCATCCGACTTTGAAACTTTTTTAATCTTCAAACATCACTTCATCTCGACACACTCGATTATCTATAAAACTTACAACTTTTCTCGTACCTTCCTTCTTGAATTTATTTTACACACTGATAATTAAGCTTTTTATAAGAATTTCTTTGATAAAAATTGATACAAACAAATGCTATTTCCATAACATGTGTACATCATTTTTTGTTAGTACATGTAACGGCCCAAATTGGTTCTTTTTTTAAGCTCCGCAGTAGTTCGTTACACGCTTTCGTAAAATCGAATCCTTCCTAATATAGTTATGCGGTTGCTTGAAATTCGGCCACTTTAAGCGACTGTGTGTGAAGCAGGTTGCCTATTTTGAAAACTTTAATTTGCTACGTTGTTATTGTTGGGCTCATACGCGTCTAATTTGATGGCCCAGGCTTCTTCCAGGTTTTCCGAGAATTATTACACTTGCCTTTCGGTGTTCTTAGAATGCGACTCGCGGCCGGGAAGAAGACGGATTTTCTCCCCTAAGCCGTCGCCGGCTCGTGTAGTGATGCAATTACTTTGGTGTATTTACGTTAATCTAAGAGTGAATCCTCATTCTTCAGCGATTAATCCGCCGCTATTTGGGCAATCTGTGAGTATCCCGTATGTCTTATGGACCTGCCTCGACACATACATTAGGGGTCCCGAGTGGTGTAGCTTGAACAAGCGTCCACGTTCGATCAGCAGAGTTAAGCAACGCTGTCTCTGGTCAGAACTTGGATGGGAGTTCCACGGCTGCATCTCTCGGCGCCTCGTGGTACGGCTATCACGGAAAAAAGTTGGTCCCGGCGGTCATACAACATCATGACAGTCGGTAGTGGGGTTGGAAGTCCTCATAACTGCACAGCGACTCCTATAATTGGCCTAACGGCTGTTGGCTGAGTGCGAATTAAATAAATAAAACGTGCCACCTGTAAAAATAAATGTTATAAGATAAGTATGTTGCAAGTAAGAAAAAAGGTACATAAATGCTCCAGAAAAATAAAAAAAAACACAAAAAAATCTAAAAAATGGTTCTAACGATTTTGATCATTTTCACATACGCTTAGCGTGTGAGGAATGAAAACTGAAATTGTGCGAGATCTACTAATCGCGGAAATACTAGTGTTCTTGTAAGTTTATAAAAGGTACTTATTGCAAACATTGTGAAGTAAATATGTTTTCCAGCTGTCATACTTATAAGCGACTGTAAGTCCTGCAATTTAAATGAAAATCTAAGATACATTTGCACAGAGCTAGGAAATAGAGTTCATAATTTCGCAAACAAAATGATGGTATATTTTTTTTATTAAATAGCAAGTACGTTGGTGTTCCGTAAATATTAGTTTCAGTTCCTTTGTGATTTTGTGTTCATTTTTCAGTGGTTAATTTAGTCAGAATACTTGTGCGAATTAAATAAATAAATAAATATCTAAAATCACGGCATCGCTGTTCGACCTACAGCATGTTGGATAACACAAGGTCAGGCTTTATTTGTTTTAATGTTCTATATCCGCATGACGTCGCTGGGAAGACATCTCAACACTAGCTCGTTGAACTTTCTTTAATATTTTGAAGTGTTAAATTTTGTAACTCGTTTGTTTGTAGCCAGCGACATTTGCTGCCTTCTATTAGCAATGTTGGGCCAGTAGAATACTTCCTATAGAAAATGAGCACTAATATACTGGCGTAGAATATGTAGATTACTGTACGTAGAAACCTTCTCCTTACTTCTCTACATTTTTAACGTATAAGAATATGTAATTTCTGTAAACTTCAAAACACCAAACGTTTGTTGAATACATTATTGTAAAACTGTATATAAAATGATATTACAAAATAATTAAAAAAAGCATTTAACTATTTAATATACGTATTAATCATTTGAACTGTTGGTATCTTGCAGTATTAGAGTGTGATATATAAATTATTATTTCTTAGAACGTTCGGATGTTAGTGTATCTCGCTTATCGTTATCAGTTATCACAATACACGTAAAACCACTGTGAAAAGAGACGTTCTATTTGTAATTGTACTTGCTGTTAGTTTTTCTGATTTTTCCTTTAGACCCCTTGTAGATACGAGAGGTTTTCTGCATCTTCTATTTATCTTTTTTTACTTCACTTTACCGACACAGAGAAAGGAGTTTCGTTTTAGGTTTCATCATTTTCCTGTTGTTGGTTTGACTTTGGATAGCGCACATTTGAAAATAATAAAAAGTAAAACGAAACCATTAAAACATGTAGTTTTCTCAATCGTCTTATCTTAGGGCGATATTTTTCAAAGCTATTACATTTTAAATATAGTGTCACACTTTTTTCGTTTTTCAGTAATTTAAAAAATTCATGGGTACTTACTTGAAAAATTATGACGAGGTCGTTTCGACATTTTAACTTATATTCGTCAGCGAAATACGGCAGTTTAAATTGTGAACGATATCAATGCTCAAGACACAATGAGCACTGGTCATATTAAAATTGCAGTGAAAATAAATAGACCTTACATTGTAAGTGTTTGTAAAAGAACACAACCAAAATCAGTGACCTTAATATAATTGCTCATACAACACATCTTAAAACTGCTGCCATTTCAATCAATACACAGCAGTTATTAATCAGAGGCAGTGAAATTTAATAGTACCCAAAAACAACAACATATTAACAAGCGCAGTTATATTAACTTAGGGACCCCTCTAATTGCATTTATTTAATTCGCACTCAGCCAACAGCAGTTAGGCCAATTATAGGCGTCGCTGTGCAGTTATGAGGACTTCCAACCCCACTAACGACTGTCATGATGTTGTATGACCGCCGGGACCAACTTTTTTCCGTGATAGCCGTACCACGAGGCGCCGGGAGATGCAGCCGTGGAACTCCCATCCAAGTTCTGACCAGAGACAGCGTTGCTTAACTCTGCTGATCGAACGTGGACGCTTGTTCAAGCTACACCACTCGGGACCAGAATTTTTAAGAATATTCTACATTTTATACGTATTCTAGATATACTACAATAGTGTACTATATTTTCTACTATCGTAGAAAAAGAATATTCTACGTGCCGTTACCCATCATTGGGTATTAGTTTAACAGATTAATTATTTTTGAATTTCACTTGTCTTGTACAATATTGTTTGTTAATGTAGTATACCGAATTAATTTAGTCAGCGCCAATGGCATTGTGCGAAGACATTACTTGTTTCTTGACAAAGTGTTAATTTTATATATGTACCTAATAAAAAGTGCGTTTCGTTATCCAAAGGCCTTTGTGATAAGCATCGCGTACGAGGATTATATTTTTAAAATTAAGGCAAATAATTGCCTTTATTTGCTTCCCTAACCCTACACGTGAATAATTATTTCAATTGTCTTATTTTTTTATACAGGGTGTTCAAAAAATATACCGACAAACTTTTAAAGGTGGTAGGGGACATCAAAACAAACATTTTTTGCTTTATAAACATATGTCCAAAAACGCTCCATTTTCGAAATACAGGATGTTAAAATTTGTAAAAAAAATTGTTCAATTTTTTTTTCTCAAAAACGAAGCAAGATACGCAAAACCCTCAATTTCAAAAAATGTGTTTTTAGTTGTTTCATCTTAAACAAGTTTAAAAATTGCAAAAAAACCACTGGGTCTTATTTTTTTATGCAAAAACACTAACAGGTTGCCCCATGGAATTACTGTATGAATTATAATAGATCCAAAAAATGCCCCATAAAGTTATCAACACACTGTGAAAATTTCATTAGAATCCGCTGAAGTTTTAACACCCTGTATCTCGAAAACGAAGCGTTTTCGGACAAATGTTTAAAAAGCAAAAAATGTTTGTTTTGATGTCCCCTACCACCCCTAAAAGTTTGTCGGTATATTTTTTCAACACCCTGTATACCTTCGCATACCAATTATTCATCTCATTATTCTGTTGTACCTACGTATACATGATAATTTCACTTTTGAATTGCCGTTTCCAGAATTTTACGAATGTGGTTTTTTTATATTTGGTTATAATAACTTATACTCGTATATAACGGGTCTTTTTATAATTTTTGTATGTTAATTATATTGTACTCATGTACTGTATTATACATTTACGTTTTTGTATTAGTTCGTTTGTTAGATCCAAATAAAGGTATCAATTTTGATATATGTTTAGCTGTGGTAGTTTTTAATTGCTTTTTATATGTTGTCGTATTAATCGTTGTTAGTCTCTTTATTTTCTTCCACTTCCATTCGCGCTTTTTATTAAAGCCTTGGCATTTAAATTTTACTCCTGGTATTTTCTTTTATACGATCTACTGATACCTTTTCATTTTTTGAAGAGGTTGGCCTTCCACGGTAAGTGAAGTTTGTTTAGCCTGCTGGTTAGTCTGCAACGGCAACGGACCCCCGTGTTGTGTTTATTTAGTAACTGTAAGAGCCATTTTTCCTAATTCTTTGAATTTGAGATAGTCTGGGTAGTTGTAGAGAACAGGACATAAGGGAGTTATTCTCAATAAATTGTAATTTCTAAGTATACTTACTCTCAAATGGAAAGAAGCACAACCCGTCAATTATTTTATGAACTTTTAACAGCCGTAACACAATTATTGTATACAGGGTGTCCCAAAAAGAAAGGGAAACCGATTAATCATAGATTTCTTACGTTATAATAAATCGATTAAACCTAATATACCTTAGTACAGAGTCCCTTCAGTAAGAAGTTATATGGCCTATAAGTTCTATTTTTTATTTTTTTTTTGTTAATTTCCACAAATGTAGAGATATCGATTTCAATTTTGGTATGAATGCTTACTATTATGTAATGAACTAATTAAAAATTTGACATTGAGGACAAATGCCTTCTTAGTGCTTCCCCAAAGTAAATAGTTCAATCGACTTAGATATCACGACCAGGAAATCAATTAAATAGGGACTATCACACAAATACAGAATTAGTTTTAGTTTTAATAAGAATTAATAGTTGAATCTCAGGGCTTATTAAAAAATGTTCTGATTTGTATTATAACTTGCAATAATAAATGGTCTATTGTCTTATTTATAAATTATTCATTAGCAACCAAATTTAAATTTAATGATCCGGCTTAGCATATGAGAACTCAGATTAAAAGGGTTGGGTTGTAACACACAATATGACTTTTGCTCTTGTATAGCAAATGCTCACTTTTAAAACAAGTGGCAGATAACCTCTAAAATTGACTATAAACACAGACCCAAATATTCAGCGTAAATTATTACAAATCTACCAACAATTAGCAATATCACCTCAGGTAATAATTAGCAATGTAATTTAATGGATCAAGTAGTATGGCTAACCTGTTTTGTTTCCTTTTCTGATGTCACAGAGGACACGGACCTGCAATTGTTTTGTTGATGGCCAACTTCTTCTCCGAATTCTGCAGAATCTGATGCCGCCACGGCTGTAATTTCCCTTTCAGACGTTCCCGGCGGGTTCTTCTTGTCTCTAGGCCACAAGCAATCTCTGTCCCAGCTGAACCAACCTGCTGTAAACCTTTCGGAACTCCCTGGGTGTTCATATCGACCTCGAAAAGTGGACCTGGTACCTAGATAACACTTCTTAAGAACGCCACCTTCGTAATTCCTTTCTGGAATGCTTTCTGCTTGCATGCCACAAGGTAGGACCAATCTACACCCTCCACACTATTTTCAGCTTGCCGCTACCTTAAAACTTGATGAAAACTAGCCCCGAAGCTCAAGTGAGCGAAACGTCCAATTTAATTTTCTCTGGGATGGCACTTTATAACTTGGTAAAAATTCGCACAAATGGACTCTGCACACTAGTGATTAAATAAAACCAACACCTGGGAACAAAACTGACTTTTAATGTAAATAATTAATTCAACATGGAGCCAATTTTAAAAACAGCTTCTGGCTTGGCTTTGCTAATAAACAATGATAACTGAGCATCTAGTATCCTACCAACATGTTACAATTGTTTTCAAGTAAGTTTGTACAATGTTTTTCCTTAATAACTAAATTGTTTTTGCATAAATGTCATTTCTGGAATACACTAACATCCCTTTGTTTGTTTTTAACACTTTAGTTTTATTAAACACTGGTTCACAAGTTTATTTAGCACTGCACTGTAGTCTTTCTTGTATTCTTATTTCTTACCCTTCAGTTGCATTACCTACTGCTGGCATAATAAAATGAATGCTGCGTAACACTTTTGTAATGCCTCGAAACACCTCTGTATTTAAGCAAAATCATATTCTTGTTTTGACGTAACAATATGAACCTGTCAGTCATCATAACGAGCACAAATTTTGAATAATAAGATGAACGCAACCCTGCCGATACTGTTGTATTCAAATGCTAACCTCTGTTAATCAAATTCAAGTTATTACTGATCATATCTTGTGTAATTACTAATGTTAAATAAATGTGTGTTAGTTATGCAACCAGAAATGCTGTAAGCAATATACCATTACAATATATATTTAATATAGACATATCCAAGTTGCTGTGAGCCTCTATGCCGTGATATTCGCCATTTACACAGTTTTGTAGGTCATTTTTTCTCCAACATTTTTCTCACGTAGCTATATCAGATCAATCGTTGGCCAGTAGCATCTAGAATGGTGTTTTATATATTATTTCTCTTCACTAGTTATGTTCATTAATCTTGATACTTTGCCGTTTCCTCAAGGACAGTCTATTGCAGTATCATAATTTGTTTTTCAATTCACCTCGGACATGCAGTTCACCTTAGCATGGTCTGTCTAGAATTTTCTAGTTAAGTTCTAAATCGTTGCACGATATTTCGTACTATATATAACCATTACTATTTAAGTCAAGATAGAAGCAATATTTAATTGATTAATGTGTAAAAAGTAAGTACATCGATTAAGTCAACACTTTATAAATTATAGATTACAATCGAACAGGTAACAGGTGCTCAAGCTACAGCTTTGGGAAACCAAATAATTTAAACATTCCAAAGGATTTATACCGGCTTCTCCACAATAAAACCAACATGTAAGTGGGTTATGTTGCTGTAAATTCACTCAGTCGAATGTATGCTAATGAGGTAATTAGCCAGAAAATGGAATATTTACCTGCAAGCGAAGCCTGGGGTGATTATCTAATACCTGATAGTTTAAGGAGAAAGTTTTATCCACTGAATCTTAATAATGATAGGTATTTAATACATATTTATTTAGTGTTTCCGGCGTAAACATGACACCTTATCTCCTGTAATTTTAGGAAATCATCGGTTGGGTGCATTTCTCGCTCCCTTTTAATGTCAACAAAGCGGCTGCTATCAGTTATTCGAGTAAGAGAAGTTTAAATGCTTATATCTGGGCGTTTTTATTGAAGCCGGCTTCATCTACTGAATGAAACTTTCCGGGAAATAGATAGGGATACTTTTTCCTGGAAAAAACTCAAGTGTTTGCTGTTTGCTCGAGACGAGAAATGTTCGTTTTAGAAAAGGGTTATGGAAAAATATTACAGGAAAATGAAACGAGAAAACCGTTCTTATACAACTTCACAAGAACTAAGAACAACGCTATCGTTACCAACGTTACTAAGCAATATAACCCGGAATTTAATTTTTTTCTTTAATAAGTTGAACGAGAAATGTGCCTCCTTTGTAGATCTTATACATAAAAAATAACCATGGAGGATGACAAAAATTAATTGATTTGCGTAAACGAGTAGATTTATATCAGGGAAATGACGTCAGCAACAAGATTGATGAGTATTTTCAAATTTTTGAAATGCAGTAGACACTTCATACTGGAAACGAGACAAAACAAGCTGTGTTAACCTGTTCACGTGTATGAGAGATGCTATGAATTCCTTTACAGTTTGAACTAATTTATTCAAGTAGGGCAAATTGCATATAGGATATAAAATAACGACAATGTCATTTACAAAAAAAAAAAAAAAATAGTTAATTGTTTTTAATTATTTTCTTTCCAATTTTGGTTCATTTCTGGCAATTGCATCTTTATATTTATTTTATTAACGTGCACCCCGATTAACCCCCTCAAAAAACCGGCATTCTTTAAATTTGTCTTGCTAGTATTTTTACTTCTTTTATCAAAAAAATAAAATCATTGTTAACCATTCCAACATTTCCGAAAATGTTCTTTTATAGTCCATTTCATATAAATCGACGCTTGCATCTAAATACAATCAGTTTACCCGTTCCTAGCCTAGTTGATCTGGTTCTATTGTTTCCATATTAATACGACAGCTTAGTATTACCGGCGTACTCGACGTAAACGTATTCAGGAAATTAGTATCTTCTTATCGTAATCCCATCTGTTCAACTTGTTAAACATCGTTAAAGGATTTGTAGTAGTACCTAGTCGGGTGTAAATATTAGTTCATATATTTTTAATAAATATTATTGTTACATTGTGTAAATATACTATTACGCTTAGCGTCCACGTCTCGTAAATATTTTTATGGTTTCTATACACCACAATGTTTAATGAAGTGAGTAACCAGTAAACTGACATAAGTGTTATTACTGATGTTTCAGCAAATGTAACAGATTTTTACAGAAATGTGAGTTTTTTAAAACACTTACCCAACAACAATTTATGACATTTTTAAAATACACTATTAACTGTCTTAAAAGATAATCATAACAATAACCCCAATTTTAAAATTACAAATTATAAAATTTTAACAACTAACAATAAAGAATTTTCAAAATGGCAGATACCTACTTACGATATGTTTTAATTTCTTGTATTAACAGTACAAAGAAATGTTATTATTGAGGGCAAGAGCTCCTCGGACACCACTCAATCCTGACTCTAGGATTGGATATTTACCATCTATCATTTGCTTCCTCTATCTTTATTTATTTTAGGTCGGCATGTTGCCATTTTATTTCATCTGATTGATGTTGATGTTTATACCCATCCGTGTTTCTCCAATGCTCCTTGTTCTTTATTTTTTAGTATTTGATCACCATTTCAGCCACGTCATCCCCCATCCTCTCGCTTTAAAGAACTGTTATCACAATGTATTCCGGTGTCAGTTCTAAGCCAATATCTATCAGGGTTTCCATTCTGTACCTATATCATCTATTGCATTTGAAAAAGGTGTCTGTGGTTTTAATCTCCTCAGGTAACTGTTGAACTCTCCATGAGGCCCTGCAGAAAAGTCAAGATACCCACTGTACCAAAACTGAAAAGGAAGAAAAAATTAGCCCACCTACCATAAAACTATTCCAAGAAAGAAGGGAAATGAGAAACAATGATTTTGTTACTCAAGACGATTTGAGAGGAATGAATAAACAGGAACTATCGCAGCAATTGAAAAGAACTACAGTATGAAGGCACTGCGTAGAAAACTTGAAAACGGGGAAAAAAGAAATAGTTAAACTCAACAACAAACAAGAAAGCATCACATCCAACAGAGAAGAAATGTTAAACATGGTCGAAGAGTTCTACTATGAATTGTATAGACGCCCCCACGAAGAAAATCCAGATTTAGCAACATAAACATCAGCAAAAGCCATTGTCAATAAAGGGTCCAATGAGTTACCGGATATTATCACAGCAGAAATAAAATCAGCTATAATAAAACTTGCATGTGAATTTTGGTCCATTTTTGGGTAGCGATTTATAAGGCAGTTTAATCGTTGTTTCCCGCTGCCTCTCAACATTCATTAAGGATGAGACGATTCAATAAATGTCGTAGGCTGGTTAACTTAATGTATTAAAATTATATGAAACAAAAAATCCTCACATCTTAATCTACAATAAAAATGTGGGCTACACGAGGGTACTACATTAATTATTAATGCACTTGTACCACGGCTACCAATCTAGTTCAAATACATTATTTTAATGATTCTCCCAAACTGAAATACATATTGCAGACGACATTGAGTGTCAGTAAAATAATTTCAATACCAAACCTTTCGTGGGACCGGGAAGGAGAAAGGATGCAAAAAAAGTTTAAGTACGAACAGAAATCGGTGGAAGAACATATTTAGAAAATTGATTTAAATTAATTTGGAGTTTTACAAATTAAGAGGCGGCTCCTCTATCTGGTTTCCTAGTACTCGTTACACACACACATCATTTTTAGTTTAAACAGAGTTGGTCAAACTTTTAATTTTCCCATTTTTATTCGCGCTTTTAAAATAAGCGCTGCATGGAATTCCACGGTCTCTAAAGAACTAATTACTCCCGCAGCTAAATGTTGTAAGCCAGTAATCGGTTACCCCAAATCTTCTTTCGGGCTCGCCCGTATTGTCTACTCATGCGTTCCTTTCATTCAAAGCATTCGCGTAGTTTGTTTTGACTTTGCAATTCTGCAGGTCTCACGAGAAACTCATTCGTACTCTGTGTCAGCTTCCGAAGATTGCATGAATAATTAAATTCCATCACGAGCGAACAGCCCGTGGCTGTGACAGATACAATATTACCTGAGGTTACAAACTGATTACTTTGAAACTCGTTCTAAATATCTTGATGAATTATTACACACATCTTGATAATGCAATTTAGTACAAGTCCTTCAGAAAGACTCAACAATGAAGCACATGGTGAAGACAACGTAGTTGCCGATGCAACTAAGATCGGGGGCACGTTTCTACTAAAAAAATCCTCCATCTTTGTTTACATAAGAGCACCTTACCAAACAACTGAAACAATGCAACCACTATACTGCTTCATAAGAAAGAAGATAAGTTCGATCTAGAAAATTACAGACCAATAAGTCTCCTAAACCACATTTATAACCTGTTTACAAGAATAATAACCTCGAGACTAGAGAACAAATTAGATTTATATGTCATGTAGCCCGAATGGGCGATGGAAGGTGGACGAAAAAGTTACTCGAGTGAAGATTGGGTAAACACAGCAGAGAAAGACCATTTACGATCTGGACCGATGTTATAAAGAGAGTCGTTAGGAACTGGATTCAAGCGGGTCAAAATAAAGAAGCGTGGAGAGCCTTAGGGGAGGCGTATGGATGATGATGATGTCTCTTATTATTCCATGTTCTTATATTCCTTATCAATCGTTTCGTCCACTGTGTCTTCTCTCTTAGATTCTCCCACCTCCTCTGTCATTCAATTCTAATTTATTTTTTTGTGTATTTTCTTCTTCTATTCCAATCGTCGTTTAACCAATGTCGTTTGACCACTAGCAGATTCATAGGGGGGTTGCCACACATGACTCCCGTTGATGCTGTTCTGTAGTCACTACATATGCATATAAGAATCTTTGTTTGTACTTTTGGTATCATGTCTCTGTATCTATGTATCTTAATAGCTTTCTGCCGTATGCCGACCTCTACTGCTACGGAGCTTTGTGGGATAGCGATACCACCTCTACTTATCATTCGGGAGGCCATGGGTTCGATCCCTGTGGCCGTCTGCCCTGATTCAGTTTATTATTATTATTTACCATATGCAATTACCAACAATAAACATTGTGCCAAAGTAATGAACATCGTGCCAAATTAATAAACCTTGTACCAAAGTAATTTAAAATGGTTTCCTTGACCACCTGATGCAAATGCGGGGCGATACTTCTCCACCATCCTGTAATTCCCTAGGTATCTATAGCAGCGCGCCCCCAGTTGGGGGAATTGAAAAACCAACAGACCTATCTCTCAGAGCAACTTTGAGTCTGATGATGCAAGCTGCACTGTCTGGCGAAACATTAGCCTGTTTCGGTTTACAAGCAGTAAAACCGCCAAGTATGCCTAAGCATTTTTGTTCACAAGGTGCTTTAGCAACCGGACCAATCATGAGCATAGGTGGCTTGTAAGGGTTCACGGGCGACCAACGAACTTAGTTATTACAATAATCCTTGCTGGGATTCACAAAGTGTAAGGCACATAAAGAAAAAAATGATGGATATTTATTTGAAACGACAACACGGTCTAAGCCGAAATTTGCTATTTCAGCTCTCTCGTCTACGGCGGAATGCTATAGATATTTTACGTTTCTCTTCAGCCAAGAACAGAAATTATAGAAAGAAAGACAAAATATCGTAGAGAAGTACTCACTTCATGGAAGGTACTCTGTGTACTAAGGAAAACTCCTAAAAACCTGAATCAGAGCAAACGGCCGCGGGAATCGAACACAAGACCTCCCGAATGCTAAATAAAAGCCGTATTACCCACTCTCCCACTAAGCTCAGTGGTCCGTTTTTAACAAATGCGGTCCATGCTTTTTCTATTACGGCTTTCCACATTGTTCTTGGTTTTCCTCGTATTCTTCTTCTATTTGGGACCCCCTTCCAAATTTGATTTGACAACTTTTCAACATTCTTCTACATGCCAATACCAAGACAGTTGCCTTTTTCTATAGTGACTTTTAATGTCATTTCTACTATTCATTTTTTGTTCAATGATTTCAGTTATGATTCTGTCGAGTAGTGTCGCATCCAGCACTTTCTCCAATAACTATTTCCCACTGCATTTACTCTGTCTCTAATTGTTGTAAACAGTCCAGACCTCTGAACCATAAGCAACTCAACTCTCTACGAATGATTAAAACATGCTGATCTTTGTTTCCTTCCTAATTTCTTTACTCTATAGCAAAGAATAGTTTACTTGTTATAGTGCATTACCTTTATCTAGCTTTTCCAAAATGTTTTTGTTATCTCTCTTTTATTGTTTCCCTGTCTGTATTCATCTATTGCCCGTCACCCCTAATTGCCCTATACTGCGTCTTTTCCATATCGATTTTGCCTCATTGTTTGGATTCATCTATTAATTATCTTAACAATGTAGTCTTCGAAGTCTACCTCTAGAACAACGTAAATAATAAGGTATAAGCGTTTACTTCCCGAATTTGGACACCCATTTTATTTATTTTTCTAATCCAATGCACAAGAACGGAGTTTAAATATAATTTACATAGTGTAGGATAGAGACAGCAACCTTGCCATAGACCATTATTAACTTTAAAGAAATCTGATTATCCTGCTCGCGTTTTTATTGAGCTAATTTTTTGTTCGTACAACTGTTTCACTGCATTTATATATTGTGGATGTATTAGTATGGTAATTATAGCTGCACTGGCTAAATAAAAAATGTGAAATAATAGTAATTTATTATACAAGACGATAAAGTTAAATTTTGTCGACGAGTGAATCGATTAACGTCGATACGAAGTCAAGACGATAATGATTCAAGAGTGGATAGTAATAACTTTATCGTCGTGTATAATACATTTTTTTCTATAGCGAGAACTTTAACAATTTCAAAAGAAAATAAGGAAAGTCAATCACATTTTAAAATCTTAGTAGCTAGATTGGGTTTCTAAGATGATACGAAGCTGTAATATTTAATTTAAACAAAAGTTAGAAAATTAAATACTTTATCTACCCTTGATCTTAAAATGCTACTTTATCTATCCTTGCTGTTAACGTAACACTTGACCTTTTGTTATGAGTCGATTAAAGCACACTTTAACATTTGCTATAGACAATAGTAATTTATTATACAAGACGATAAAGTTAAATTTTATCCACGAGTGAATCGTTTAACGTCGAGACGAAGTCTCGACGTTAATGATTCAAGAGTGGATAGAAATAACTTTATCGTCGTGTATAATACAATATTTTTTTCTATAGCAAGAACTTTAACAATTTCAAAAGAAATAATGACATTTCAAAATGTCAGTAGCTAGATTGGGTTGCTACGATAATACGAAGCTGTCATATTTAATTTAACAAAAGTTAGAAAATGAAATTACTTTATCTATCCTTGATGTTAAAGTACTACTTTATCTACCCTTGCTGTTAAAGTAAAACTTGACCTTTTGTTTGAGTTGATAAAAGCACACTTTAACATGTGCTATAGAAAAAAACATATTTTTTATCCGATATGCCACCCTTCAATAATTTATTAGTCACCATACTGAATTCTTTTGCTCCGACTAGCCATTACGTTCGCAAAACTCTAATCCCAGGGTTGAGTTTCTACACAGTTAGCATGACAAATCCTTCTTAATAAAATTTTTACCTCAAATATTGATAGCGAAATGACACAGAGTTTTGCGTTCAATTCACTTTTAATCTAAGCAAGCTGTTGGTAATTACGTCACAGGTAAATAACAAATAACAATGAAAATAGTTGCAACTCCGAAACTATGGAAACCTGTTTATAGGTAACCAGGGACGCCATTTTATCCGAATTTCAAAACGACGTCAACCTACTTCAGAGCCTTTTTGGGCCCTCGGATGCTGGAAACATTCCAAAATGCGCCTTTTCCTTCCACTCTGTGTCGTCGTCCGTTCGCTAAAACCGCTTTATTCCAAAGTGCTGGAATCTCTGTTGCCTGCGATTCTTGGGTGGCCCGCCTTGCTGCTTGCCTGCCTTCGCTGGTCCCCAATGTCGTCGCTATTCGTCGTATCTGCTCTCAAGCTTCGTTTGCTGCTCCAAATCGTCGCTGCACCTCTCCAAATCGTAGCTATATGTAAGTCCGAAATTTTGCTGCTCCAATCTTTACTATTAACTGTTTACCGAAGACACTGCTCACACAAAAATTAGCCCTTGTTTGGACAACAATAATACAACCAGTTGTAACACAAAATGACTTTAATTGCACGAAGATTTACAACAACTTTATTTGGAAGCCAGCACCTAACCTCTTTCTTGGCATCGCTTGGGCTCTTATTTATAAGCGTTGCTTAGTAACCTACTACATTCTAATATTTTATGAGTACACATACTTGATCTTCTAAATTAAATGTTGGTTTTTTGTCAAATTGTCAGATATTATTGCGCTAACCTCACATTTGTTTCAATTCACATAATTTTCACTTTTCTGGTTTTATTAAGCACTTTTACTCTTAAATTCCTGATGTCACAGGCTGCTTTATGCGCTTAGGCATGTTAAATAATTTATTCAGTGTATCATTAACCGTAACTTCATTGACCACCAACCTATCATGTCGCCGTGAATACAAAACTAACTGCACTTTTTCTCTGTAACGCTCCGCCGTTTTTACTAACGCAAACTGATTAGCAAGCATGTCTTACGTTACTTCAAATATCTGAGCATTTACCAAAATCATAATAGCACTTATCATATTAAATCGTAACATTGAATTAGGTATTATAAATATGGTAGTTTCCAACAGGAAATTGCCTGGCCCACAAATTTCACCTCTTTTTATTCTGCAATCTCTTGGTTGTATGTAGCTATTCTCTTAATAGTGCAGTAATTTATAAAGGACTTCTGGATTTTTGTTACTTGCGTCTATATAAGTTTATGGATATTGTTATATTGAAATAATACATTCAGTATTTTCTATCGCACGTGAGCCGTTGTCATTGACATCGCCATATTGGCCTACTAGCACATCGTCTGTTTTTCTACTTACTCGACCATTGAAATCTCCTAATATAATCTTCTAATAATAATCAACAGAGTTTAATTTTCATCTGTATATATACTTGTTATAAATGAGAGGTCGCGATACAACGTCTTCAATGTTACATTTTAATTCCAGCACATATAGATACCCAGTTCTTTTAATAATAACCAAGTTACTCACTGTATGGTAGTCAATTGTTGTCTTTCAATTTGTTATGTCTAGACATTTATTTTGTACAACGTGACGATTTCCCTTAGCTTCACAACGGCGCAATTTGACAATTCCCGCTTATAGATTGCATTGCCTTTACAGATGGACTCAGAGTACAGACCTTAATCATTACATACAAGTTTACTCGCTTCCTGGAAGTCAGTTGTTTGTTATCCTGTGTATTTGTTTATTATGTACAAAATATCAACAGTCCTCAAACTTAATGTTACAGTTTAGTATCACTTATACCATATCATCTTTATTCATAAACGTAAACACTGAGTTACTTTAATAATAACTAGGTTACTCACACTATGAAAGTAATTTGTACTTAACCTATGTATATGTTTGTTGTGTACAAAGACTCTCTCTCAAGCTGTTAATAGTATAATTTAATTCCATTGTAAACCGCACCATTGGGGCCTCCACGCGAAATATTGTACGGGGCATTCCCTTTTAATTGGGGGTCATAACATAGTTTGATAGACGCATTCAAAGCCTGTATCAAGCGTATGAAATGCTGGTTGGCAAGTTTTTTGCTTGGTTGATCTGTGCAAACAACTCCAAAAGTCTTGACGTTCCGTATCATTGAGTTGATTGGGCGTTCTTCTTCCATTTACCGTCGCATAATTGGACTGTTATCAAGTAAAACTTTTCGTATTTTGCGACCCTCTATCCTGTTAGCGACGCCGTATACGGCGATCCTCTCTCTCTCTTTCGCGCTCATAACATCGAGTTCTTATGGACTGGCCAAGGAAGGACCGCCAATTTCACCTGAGAAACTTAGGACTAGAGCACATGTTTGCATTCGGTTAAGTTATTACATTATATTTTTTTCTTACTGCTGCCATATAGAAGTTTTGCATGTTGTAAAGTTTTTGACGGATCGTTGAAAAATAGTACGGTCTAATTTTAAGTCGTTTTTTTATTTTGGTATTTGGTTAAGTCGTTTTCTGCGCGTGTCGAAGGCCACCAAAATATACTGTTGTCTATTGCAACGTAAATACGTGAAGTCACGCCGTATGTAGTTCCTAAAATGTTTTGTATCTCGAACCAGCTGCGGTCGATCTGGTAAATCATAAATGTGTGCTCTGAACAACACAGCAGATCTTTACTTTGATACGCTGTACTTCAATTGTAAAACTGAACGCATACATCGAAATTTCAGGTTAAACCATTGTCACTGGCCAGGTAGATCGTTTCCTAATCCAGTCAGCTTTCCCGTAGCCAAGGAAAAAGCCCTTACTCCATTGCAGGCTACCCATTACACATTCGGGCTTAAACAACAGATGGCGCCTAATAATAATTCGGATTTGTCAAGTAACTTGATGATACAAGGTTACAGAAGTAGTATAGTATAAAAGTAGCCCCCTCCCCTCCTTCCCTGAGATATCGGAGCATTCTTATTTCTTGTTACCATGTCTTAGCTCGGTTTTAGTCTGTAACTATAACATGCCACTTTTATCAGTATGATAATATCACTGTGAAGTGATATTTTCATAGTATTGTAATACAATTTTATGCGAATAAATGGTCAGATATAAACCAGAATTAAATAATGCAAAAGATGTGAAAAGGGACGAAGAAACTTGTATTCGTTATCAAATTATTTAAATACAAATGTGTAGTTAGGCAATGTAATATTTTTTTAATTGTTTTTCCCAATTCTTTTACTTCCCTCGTATTAATTGTAACCGCGAAAAAATCACCTTTCGAGATTTCTTCAGATCCTCACGTTTCAGGGTCCCTAGATAACAAAAAACGAGCTTTCGCAATTCCGTCTGTCTGTCTGTTGCCGATATAACTCAAAAAGTATTTGTTGCAGAAAGAGGCTATTTTGCATGCGTATTATATGTTTACCTGGCATAACCGAGAACATGTCTATCAAATATACATATACAGTGTGTTTCACTTGACATGGAAGCACGCCCTGGATGCCTTCCATTAAATATTCTAGCTACTTCTCTATTGGATCTTGCATTTTCACCAGTAATTCTAATTATTTCTACTTTCTCAGCTACAGTTAAACGCAATTCAGCCATTATTAATAGCTAATGACGTTTGCAACAATAATAAAAATGCTGTTTCTCCATGGCACCATTTGATACCAAAATTAAAAGTTGAAATTTGGGACTTGGACAAATTTATGGATAAAAATTAACAATTCGAGTTATAAAACGAAAATCGGTATCTGGGGTATTCTTTTGATTCTAAACAACTTTTCTTAGTAACTTTTTGCTGTAACTTTGCGCTCAAAGACATGAATAGATGCCTCTTGGTGAGTTGTACAACTGGTAAAAAATTTAAATCGATTCATACAAAAACAAATAAAATACAGGGGTGCTTCCATGTAAAGTGAAACACACTGTAAATAGGGGAAGCACCTTAAAAAATAAAATTTTGCATATTTTTCCTTTAACTCAAGAACAATTGTTAAATAAAAGTAATCGTTTGTACATAGCTTATGTTTTTACCTTTGTAGAAAAAGAGCATATTTAGGACTAAACATGCGTATACCTTGAAAAATTAAATTCATTTTCTCCTTCAACACTTTCACTTACGAGGGAAGTTCCGTGTAAAACCCTTTGCAGATTTTTAAAATTATTTTTCCGTGTATGAAGGACCCCATCGTTATAGGTTACAGTTATCTAAATTAGGAACTATAGTTTAAAACATGCCAGTCTTCAGCTTTGAGACAAATATGTTTATGTTTATCAATAGCACAGACTGATTTTTTTACGCTATTTCAATAAAATAAGCAAATATGTACACCTTCAATTAGCCAAAATCTTGATCTACCTCACTTGGTATTGAATTGCATCCAAGAATTTAAAATGCGCATAGTTCATCGATGACTAAGTTGTACTGGTTAGTAAATGTTAATATTTATATGCTCACTATCTACAAGTCTGTTCCAAGTCTGGCCAGTTACGAAAACATTCTAAATATTAATTCCTGATTTGAAAATATTTAGACTATCATGTCGATATAGTTGCATAAATTACGTGAATGGATTGAAGAATGTTTCTACTTTCTTTTTTATGATTCGATTGCCGATATTTGGTGGAACCTTTCCGCCGGCATATTAAAATTACTTTACATTAATGTAGGTGTTGAACTTTAAATTAAAATAAACAGCTCATTATTTTATCTTGATATTAAACAAGAATATGATACGCGAGAAGAGAAAGCAATACGTAGAACGAATGACGAATATCTATCTACAGGTGGAAGTCGAAGTATTTTTTGCTCTGTAATATAAACTGAAATATAGCTAGAAATCTGAAGATAAATACCAATAAACACCAAATTAAGAATCGCCGGGTATCTGCGGCCAATGATTCAATCAAGTTTTTAATTCCGCCGCTATAAAAACTACAATTACGGAGTGCCACTTCTGCTTACCTAGCCGGTTTCTTGAACCTTTCGCTCAAAAGTAGAGATAATAGAATTTCACCTTGAAGAAACCACGCGAATTTGCATAAAAAATTTGGTTATTACCGGCCGACATTTCTCATTAGTCATCGCAGTCTGCAGCTCTACCGAATTAGCCGTTTATTTTTTAATTAAGAGCTGATTCGACCCGTTTTTGTAGCAGTCGAAATTTATTTTTCGAAGCGGCTGGCCTGAATAGAAGATCCTGCAAAAAGCGGCTAATAATACAATAATTGGCAAATTCTGCTGCTCAACGATAAAAAATTACATATTTGATCACAGCTTCAATAGCTGGTTGCTCATAGGCACTATAATCACAATAGAAGTTTTAATAGAGATAGTCGAAAACGAAAATTAATAGTACCTAGTTGTTAACACTAAACCGAACAAGTACGTTTTGCTGGTTAATGCCTTCATTATGTTTTTAAAATGGAAGATTTCTTGCATTCGATACGTTTACACGTGCAATTTACTAACATGATTTCAGTAAACCTATTTTTTAAACATCAATCATCGTCCTTTCTTGTGCACGTCAAGCCATCGGTCCTGGTAATTGCAACAGGATTTGTGGTAATTGTTAACCCTTATAAGGAACTCTTCTTTTTCTCAGGGGTTAGACTATAGTATCTACTTAAATTCTAATATAAATGCGTAGAACCTAAATGTTTGTGTAGAAATAGTTCACTGACGTTGAGCTTACAATCGTAATAATAAAAATCTGTAAAGGGCTTTATACGGAACTTTCCTCATAAGTGGAAGTTTTGAAACTAAACATTTTGAAACAAAAGGAAAAAATAATTTTTATAGTCTTCGCCCTGTATATGTTGGGTGCAAAATATGCGCTCTTTCGTCAAAGGTAAACACCTGAGCTATGTGCAAAATATCACTTATATTTAACTAATAGTTCTCGAGTTAAAACGACAATAGATAGATTTTTTTTCATACACACCCTGTATATTTGACCGGACATATATTCGGTTTCGTGTTGGTTAGATCTAATCGGCATGCAAAATATCGTCTTTCACCATCAAGTAGTTTTTGAGCTACATCCCCAACAGATAGGCTGACAGAAGCAATTGAGAAAATACATTTTTCGTCATCTAAGGACCCTGAAACGTGAAGATCTGAAGAAATAACGATTACAAACTTTCTTCGTCTTTCAGACGAGGAAAGTAACAATTTAAGACTCCATTTTTACTTCCCTGGTCTAAAAGACCAAGAAAGTATTGTAATCGCAAAAAAATCACTTTCCGAGATTTCTTCAGACTTTCACGTTTCAGGGTCCCTAAATCCGCCCGTATGAAACCTAACCTTACTGCAAAAACAATGACCAGAAGATTATGTACCAACTACCAACACAATTCAATGTAGTGACAATGATTGTTCCAAGCGATTTCTCTAGATTGCATTTCTATGTGAAAAAATGGACTATAGATAGACTTTGCTTTAAAGGAAATTTCCTTTGTGTTAGTTGTTTGGACTACGCCATGGCAAAACTAACCTTGTAGTCGCCATGGCTTCATATATGCAACTACATAAGAGCACAGGAAGAAATAAGTTAAATAACAATTAACGCAAATATTATTGTATGTCAGTAACTATCAGCATTTGAAGAACATTAAGATTATGTCGAAATATTTTAAGGAAGGAGAAAAGTGGCATTTAAAACATGCCTTAAAACCTCTCACTTATATGAAGTGATTATTCGACTAGTGATAACAGACTGCCTACAAGTATTATCCCACATCAAAGGTGATTATAATACTTAAAGGAAGAACTTGATGGATCGTGCTAATTCGTTGTCAGGATGTCGAAATACAAATATCGCGTCTCTTGAGAATTTTAAAAATATTGTTTGCGTTGCATTACTAGTACCACCATTTTACCGACAAAAAGCGAAGAATTTAATAACCTTCGTTTATTAGAGTAGTGATAATAGCAGAAATTGAACTGGCCAAACAATAAACCGTAATAGATGTAATTGTGGTAGCAAACAAAACAAATGTTAAGGTAATGTTTCTATAAATCTAGCAAACATTTTGCTATATACGTACATTCCAGCAAATTGTTTTGGCAATATATTTAACTGTTACATATATTGACCTCGTTTCATCAATACAGTAATATTTCGACTTAACGGACAATTATTGAGAGGAGAGAGTGCTCATTAATTTCAAATCTCGTTAGAATAGCGTCGGCATAAAACCGAAAGTTCATTAACTAGCAAATTATATGGTTTGAAGATCACTAAATCCAGTGTATATTACGTCTCATGCAATAAGAAATGAAATAAACCATTTGCAGTTTATTAACAAGATGCAACAAACTATTTTATTATAGGATCGATTAATAATCTGCGTTTTTTAGACTTCATTTTCAGGCGTAAAGCTAGTTTTTTGGCCTTCGGACGATAAAATCCTTTTATGCCCGCAAAAATTCCATCAGCGGGCGAAGGGGGTTTTATCGCCCGCTGACGTCAATTTAGCTGGCGAAAAAATTCTTTTCTGTTGACCTCTATAAAATGTGATTTTACGCACACATTTACGTACGAAAACTTAAATTTTTTTCAACATCATTAATCTTTCGTCCGCGAGAACTTTTGTCATTTACATAATTCACACTCCCCTTTTAATTTTTTTTTCAAATTATGACGGTCGGCGGAAAAATTTAGTGAGCACCTCGGACGAAAACTGATTTTTATGGCCTTGTCCATAAAAAGACAATTTTTCGTCCTAGACACATAAATAGCTATTATCGCCTACTGGCGTCATTTTTGTTACTATTTGTAAACGCGTATTAATGGAAACCGTAGTTACAAAGCTACTATGCACCTAAATTTACTGCAACAATTTCCCTGTTTTTAATGGCAACGAATTAAATAATCTGGATCCCCCTTTTTAAAATTTCGATCCTACATGCAGGCGTAACCAGCGTCTTTGGCCCTTGTATTATAGCCCCCGCGGTTCAAAATGCCTGTTTTACGCCCTTGATACGTAAATAATAATTATTTTTATGTATTTCAATGACATGATTGCAACGGTAATATTTTATTAGCTACATGTGCGATGATATTCCGCTATCGTAACTCTGGTAAGTCAAGATATCCAGCTTTAGTGCTTTAGTCATTTCGGAATTTTAAGCGTCGTTCAATAAAACGTGGGGATAATGATGATAACCATGAAATTCTAGAACCAATATATGAATAGTTAAGAGATAAACGAGAGGTAGGTGACGAGTAACCTGAAGAAACACTAAAGTATAGTGGAGAGGGACTATTCAAAAGAACGTATAAGCTAGTAAAGGAACTCTAGAAGAGAGAAAGGATGCGTATCAAATAGAGCAAACCAATAATTGTTCCAATATACAAAAAATGTGGTCTGCATGGTTGTGCCAATTATCGAGGAGACTAGTATGAGAAACTTCCAAAAGAATATTAGCAAAGAGAACGACCCGATAGATCAACCACAGATGTCCTGTTTGTTATAACGACAATTATGAGGTGACAATAGCATTGAAATTGACTTCAAACAGGTTTTCGATCAAGTAAATAGAAAATAACTTATTTATTGTAGAACTAGAACATCTCAACATACGTACCTAAGAAATTGAAATATATATTTCAGCTCTACAAGCGTTTTAGGCATATGATTTGTTCCTTCCTATTTCTTGTTTTATTTTTCCATTATGTAATTCCTAGTGCGACTAGATCCTTCTCCACAGCTTTTTTCCAGGTGTTTCACGGTCTTCTTTTTGTTGCATCTGGTGTTTTCTCTAATATCTTCTTGGGCATTTTGTCTTCTGCCATTCTTATCATATCTCCCATCCATCTATTCGCCTTGATTTAACCATCCCCACAATGCTTGGACTTCCATACAGCTCCACCACTTCGTTGTTTGTCCGTCTTTCCCAAGTTTCACCAACCTTTTTTCCCCATATATTCTTCTTAATATCTTCCTTTCCCACATATTGCTTTTTTTTTTGGCCACTTGCATTTATTGTCCAGGTTTTACTCACGTATAGTCCCGCTGCTTTAATCATTGTCTGGTATATTCATTTTTTTACCAATCGCGACACATTTTTGACATTATCACTTCATTTAATGTTGCTGCACATCCGTTTCCGGCACTTATTCTAGCATCTAAGTCTTGACTTTGAAATTCTTAGTCACTACAGTTCCTAAAAAGGTAAACTGTTCCACTTCTTCGTAACTATACACTTTTTCACTATCGACTATAAGCGATGTTTTCATGTTCGTGTTTCTACATCTACATTGTATGTGTTCATCCTCGATCACTTCTTCAACTGTTTCATCGTCATCTTGTATTACACACAGGATTTCTGCAAAATACTTTTATCTTACCTTGAATAAACGTGGTCGTTGCTTGATATCCTTTATTATTTCTTTTTACTTCTTGGTAGAAGTCCCTCATCTGCTTGTTGTTATAATGTTCTTCTAATTTTTCTATTTTCTTCTACATGAATAATCGCTGTTCTTTCTTCTGCGCGTTGTTTTTATTGTTTGCTGTTTTAGCTATATTTTGCTTTACTTCTGTTGCTTTCTGCAACATTTCCCTTCTCGCTTCTAATCTGTTTACCACAACTTTTTGATATTTTTGGTCGTACCACGCCTTAATGTGTTTTCATTTTTTGGAATTTTGTTGGTGCTACATATATAGCACCTACTATAAGAAATTGATACGGTTCGTGAATATGACACTAGGCAAACACAGCAGCTACAGAAAAAACGATATACGGTATTAGCAATAGATTCATCGGGCACGTTGGTAAATATAGTTTTGTAAGGCTAACTAATACAAAGTGCGGTGAAACAATCATTAAGAAACAAGTGGAAATAAAGGCTTCTGCTGATTACATTGTAATTATAAGAGAAACAAAGCGCTATGAGAGCCTTTTGAATGATTACAAAGAGAAGCAAAGCATATTGGACTACTAATCAGTAAAAGTAAAAGGAAGTTCATACAATTAGACAAAGAATGAATAACGAGCTGAAGGAAGAAATTCAACAAGAAAATATAACCCAATGGCTGAAATTAGGATGGACAGACGAGGTTGAAAGGACTTGAGAAGCATAAGAATGACATATGGCTAAAGAAAGAAATGAAAGAAAATAGAGATCAATCCTTCCTACAAAGAAAATAAATGAAGCATTGAATATATATTCCATCAACAATGGAGACCTTTTCTCTCCTTGTTTTATTAGCTAAATTTAGATTTGATAAAACATTTGAAAATAAAAGTTAGCATTACATACAGCGTAGTCAGTATGCTAATAATAGATCCGTATGTTATTAAAAATGTGACACGTGATAAGACCAAGACACCAGGAAATCTTTAAAAAAATGGAAGACCTTTAACTTTTTGTTTTAATATCTACGAACTTCCATATTTTTTTCCTATCTATTGAAGAGTATTATAAACATTAAGATTAACCAGTGTTGCATATTTGTTGCGTATGTTTCTACAATTCCTTAAGAAACAAATTATTTAGTCATCATTCAAGGCAGTTTGCTTGTTGTTGTAGTATGGAGAGTAAGTTGGCATTTTTGTGCCTAGTTAAGAAGCATTTGCTTATTATTCAATTTTTATATAGTTAGTACAGGTAGATCAAAAATAAACTTGATCGCGGGAGCCAATGAAAACAATAAAACTTGCCTAGTCTGTGCATGCTTTTTGTTGACAGAACTATCAAATTATTTTGAAGTTTAACTTTCAACATCGCCGGGGCCCAAGATTTGAAGGGGGGGCCCTTAGACCACCTTACAAAATTTTATTCGTAATTTCGTAACACAACAGCTTTTATCAGATCTTCCTCTGCTAGAAATAGAAAGGAAACTCGCATCGAAAATTAACATTAATGAACTATACTTTGTTTAACGAACAGATTTAAATTACTGGGAGGAGTCTAGATTGCAGAAACCGGTTTTACACTATGCAAATTAAAAGCTCGAGAAAATTCAAATTGAACTGTGTACAACCGGCTTACCAATATCAATGGTCTATTCAAATTTAGCGCTTATTTGTGAGAGGGGCTTCTACTCTATCTGTTCGTTAAATCTGGTATAGGCCTATAGGCCAACATTTTGCAATTGGCAAAGGCGCGCAAAGTGAATGTTTAGTAATATTTCGCTACATTACCATAACTTTGTTGTATTTATTTTTATTATTTCATTACCTATGACAATAATAAAACTGTCTTTTTATTTGGAAAAACAACCTTTATTAGATCGAATAACGGTTGAACAGCCTTGGAAATTAGGTAAAAATAGCTAAAAATAACTTGATGTTGCTAGTACAACTGAAACAGTAAGAAGAAACACTTAGTAACGCACATTAATTGGTAATGAAAAAATTACAGTCGGTGGAATTTCATCCTGTACTCTCAAAAGAAATCTGATTGAGAGCCAGAAGCTTTATGCGCTCAGCTATATTCCGCTTCCTGACGTACTTGCACCATAAAGGACACAGTGACGATAAGGCCGATAGCAGACGAACTGCTACCGATGGTTGACGACGAAAAGGTGACTATATATAGTCCATCAGTGATAAATTTGTATTGCTAAATGTAGAAAATATTGGAGATATTTCGCAAAAAGACATTTTGCTCAAGCTATCTTCTATTTTCAGTGGGAGAGTAAGGATAAATAGCTAGTACACATTATCCACTGACTTCACCACATATGAAGTATGTTAATTGGTTACTTACAGTTTAGAATTGACGATATACCAATAGTTTTTCAAGATGACGATGGAGTTCTTGAACCGATGCAAACATCATCACCTGTTGTTAACATAGTTTCTGGAAAAAGGTAAATATGTATTACTGAAAAAGTGGAAGTAACTCGAAGATACAGCCTCTGGCTCTAAGCCAGAAAATCTATGTTCAACCCCAAACCATATCAACGACCACAAAAATCGTCTACCGACTTCACTGCTATTTCCCCAATCTGTCTTTGACATAATGCCTAACATCTGCTTAAAAAGGATATACCTATGCCACTGTAGTGCGGATGTTTGCTACAAGGATGATGACAGTTACTGAAAAACTGATCTGACAAAAGGCCACTTTTATACCCACTGAAGAATTTACAGAATGTAAGGAATGTAGGGTCTGAAGAATGCAGGATTTCTTCAGACATCACAATAAATGAAATCGAATATAATACGAGAAAGAAGAAGAATGCGCCTTGTTTCATATGAAGGAAATTCTTGAAGAAACCATTCACGATGTGCATGAGCTCCACCTAACCAGAAAACTGCTTTAAACTCTTACAAAGGTGAGAATTTTTGTTGTATAGAGAAATTCACCCACGTCGAAATAACAACAGACACTTTATAACGGGTTTTAATATTGAGAATTAATATCAACTACAATTTTTTACAACATTGCTTATTCTAAATTTATTCACAGAGCAACGTGGCTTCTACGCGGATGTTTATCAAAGACGCAAAAGACGCTCTCAAACCGTTACAAAATCCTTTTATATCCCTGTATAAAGTAACGCCTTAAATAAAAGCATCATTTTTTTAAATAAACCCCAATTGGTTCAATATACGCCAGCGCTTTAGTCACCTACCTTAACATCAATTCGTAAAATCAATTTTACGCGAAAAATGCTTTAAAAGGTGCGGCAAATGCACTAAAAAGCGCGAGAAATTCACAATTTAATTAATTTTACATTTAAATGTCCAAGTTACACCAAAATCCGTATGCGTTTTACGTAGCTCCTGCCGTGCTGCGACGTTGACCCAACTTTCGTCTAAATCCCATGGATTGTTTGCCAAGAAATCAGCCTGCAGTTACTTCCTCCGCTGTCCACCGACGCCATGGTGAAGATCTCTACCTCTAACCTTCTTGTCATTCACATGGATATCCTACTGAAGCATTTAATCTTGTCCCAGTGACCTAATTTCGCTGAATTTGACCCAGTTTAGGCTGCATGAGGTAATACATCGTTTTCTTTAAAATTTATGCCTCTGACAAGTTTACTATTTTTACAGACACATCCAACTATCCTCACTACTAGGTTTGTATAGTTACCTGACCCCAACAATCTTGGATTTCGCTTGCCTTCAACATGAACTATGGTGCAACTCTACCGGACGACAACGTTGCATCGGAGATGTGCTATGTGCGGTCTCCAGGTGTTTTGACTGCCAGTGCTTTGAAGACGTGTTTAGGACCTGCAGGTGGTTTAACAGTGTGCTGCGCTCACAGGAGATCGAAAACGCAGCTCGAAAAAGTATCATATGCACCGACGCACTTTTTCACAAAATCGAACACTTGCAATGTCACAAACTGCACTCTTTTGCCATTTTAATCGCATGTTCGTTGTTATTTTAGGCTATTTTAAGACTACAGTTTGTGGCTGTATGTTCCAAATAATTTTTCATACTAAATTAATTGACTTGTCTTAACCCTTTGGATTTTCACTGTAATTTATAATTGTTGCAATTTTTCACCTATTTTTAGAAGCTCTTTCATATTTTGTTTACCGCTACCCCCATAGTACATTAACTTACAAAACTAATTTATTTGACTCAAAAGGCTGCAAAATAATTTGTGCCCTGATGAATCATAGCAATATATAGAATCCAAACCTAGAGTTTTCCGGAAATAAATTAATTGACTTTTTTGTAGATTTTGAAAATTGCAATAAATTACCATTTTGAGGCGACAATTAATTTTGAATTTAAATACCAGTCTGATTATGTACTTTCATTTTAGGTAACTTCAGTTCTTAAATTTTGGTATAAAATTGTTATAATTATACTTAGATGTTGTTTATAGAATTCCAAGGTGCTTTTTAGCCAGCATTACATCTTTATAGTTTAACTGATTTTTTTTAAATTAGTCGTCGTCGTTGTCCTGTCATGGATTAGGGATGATTGCCTGTTCCGGCGTCCATCGTATGCGAGGGTTTAATACAAATTGCAATTAGTTTTTGCCATTTTGCTATTTTTAATTCTGAAAAATGAAGCTGCCAATTCATTTTAAATTTGGCGAGTGTATAGAGCTACGTTATTATTGTAACGTACGACGTAAAGTCTAAACTTTACACGTATGTAATTTTAAAATGACCTGACATGTAAATTTTTTTCGTAAAAGGAAATGAATAACAATAACAAAAAAATATGTATGCAAATCTTGTTCATGGCAACTGTAGTATAGCAATACATGAGAATAATTTTTATTTACAAACAAAAATTTCATTTTTCATTTTCTTTCTTTTTTTTAAATTAGTAGTGAAGAACGTGAAAATCGTCATTAAAATACGAGTACTTCATTGTTTTACGACTTTTTGAAGGTGGCGGTAGATGCCAGAAAATATCAACATAACCTACAGAGGTTACAAACTCGATTTCAAAAAAAAAACCAAAATTCCCCTGGGAACTGTGTTCCTCTTTATTACGAATGCCGATTTTAGTTAATATGAGAGGCTTAGTATACAAATAACTATTGTCATATCATGTTTGGCAACTCAGTAATATTATAATCATTCAGATCTTGGTGTTGGTGTCCCTGTGTTTTTGATGCCCGGGGCCCCGCTCCCCTCTAAATCCGGTACTGCTGTCCGATGATGAAGTATGATATGGACGCCATACCGTTAACCGTCAACTCAGCAAATAAATTAAGAACAACCCAAAAAGTACTAATGGTATAATGCTAGGATAAGTCTCAGAGACCACGTCAAGAATGAAGAAATCCGAAGACGAAGTGTAAAGATATCATAGAGAGTATAGCCAGGTTAAAGCGAGGTCTAGGCAGGACGTATAGCAAGGCAGAATACGACACGATGGACAAAACACATTTTACAGTGTGCACAAAAGCAGCAAAGAACGAGCATAGAGACTATGTACATATGGCATTACAGAAAGGGTTGGAAAAAATTGGCAATAGCACAAGACGTCCAGGAATGGATATCAAAAGGCTGATAAAGAAGACTTGAAACTTCAATGGACAAAAAATTTATTTGAAGAAATTTTGAAACCTTGACCGTCCTCAGCTGTTATCTAATGCACAGGCTGCAAATTTTGGGGGCGACAAAAGTGTATTTTGTTAACGATACTACAAAGAACAAAGGTGATGACAGTTACAGACATTACAGTAAAAAATTGCATCCGGACTTCGATATGGCCCCAGCAGTAATGTCGGGTGTCGGGTGTTGTCTGTTATCAGAGCGACACTTTTTATTACCTTATTTCCAGACGGCGGGCGGCATTATTTTCAAAACGTAAGTAGTTCGAAGAAGTAAAATTTATTACTGAATTCGTCTAGACGCCGATGGTTTTCGTTATCACATAATCCCATGTATTTTGTACATTCAATAAGACAATTAAGGTGGCGAGAATTTTCAGCTTAAGGGCGGCAAATAGCTAAATCGTTCTCCGACTCTAAACGAATCTTTAATATCTTATGGTAATAGGTAGTTAGTCTTGATATTGATAACGCAATTAACCTAGAAGAAGCATACTTCGAATTTCAAATGTTTCAATAGCAACTTGAATCTTCTAATGTGTCTAATTATAAATGTTATTGTAAAGGGTGTTTTTTTAGAGGGATACAACTTTAAATTGAAATAAAACACAGAAAGATGTTTTTAATATCCATGAAATTGTCTTTATTTGAAAGATAATTTTATGGCATTTATGCTTGAATATGATTTCGGCGCTTACTCAACTGAGCCACGCGGCTTCACAGATTTCATTTACCTTTCAAAGTTTAATGTAAGTTTTTCTGATAGCAAGAAATCCATGGAGATATTCTTCAATTCGTAACTCAACCTACATATGAAAAAAACATTTTCCCAGATTTATTTGAACACGACGGTACTTGCCCGTTTTTTGTTTCAGCTGTGTTAGTGTACTATAAAATAACTTCTCATTTTCTATGAAGTTATCCTCATTTTGTTTCCGAATGTCACATAATCTTCTTGCTTTGCCTTTTCATCTTGTTTTTCAATTTCGTTCCTTTTCTTTATATTTTTCATAGTTATATATAGTACATATTCCATGTGTTTTTCTTTTATTTCATCTGTCCACCATGATGTTTTCTTTATGCCCTTATTAGCTACGTTTGTTATTACACAGCTCTTTTTCCTTTCTTTAACGTTTTTTTTATTTACATGCTATTGTCTCTTTTTCTTTCGATTTGTGGTTTCTAATTTTTCTTTCCCTTATTACTCTCCTTCTTTCTTTTTGTAATTTCTGTCTTTCCATCTTCACATTCATTCTTAACAAATAGTGATGGCTCCCCATTTCTGGTTTTGCGTCTTTTATTAGTCTTGTTCCATCTCTTCATACTAGGAAGTAAACTGTATTTGTGAATCTTTTTGTGTTGGTATTTCGAGTTTGCTATTCTATGTCATTTTCTATTTAAATGCAGTTCAAGTATTCTTCTTGCTTTGTTGTTTCTTGTTAGTTCCTCATGTATTCCTAAGTAACTTGCTATGCCTTTGTTATTGTTACCGACCCTTTTGTTTAAGCCTTTCATTATAATGATATTTGTTTCTCTTGTCTATATCTGCATGTAAATTCCCTCAAAAAATATCTTTCTCTTCCTTAACTGAATTTTCATTTGGTATTATTCCGGTATTATTATCAACCTTGCTCCTTCATTGGTATTTCTGATTGCTCGACTCCAGACCATTAAACCAGTATCCTTTTGCTATTCTCCTTGTTCCCCGTTGCTTCTTTTTAGTTTTGGTTATGCTTAAATAGTCTATCTGTTGCTCTTCCATTTCCTCTACCCTCTCCGTTTCTTTTACCCCTATGCTTCTCACGTTCCATGTGCCTATGCTTCCGACTTTTTTAGTTTTTATTTGTTTTCGTTTCTTTGTACTATCTTCTTATTTTCTTTCTTTGCTGTTTTCGTTTCCTTTTTTATCGTTATCAGTATCCTTTACTAGTTTCGTCCTTTTGGCGGACCGTCCGTTTTGATATTTCATTTTTTTGTGTGCCCCACTACTTCTTTTTCCTTGTCGTTTCAAATGTATTCTTCTTTCTCGATGGTAATGTTTCTATATCCAACTTTTACTTCCTTTTTCTACTCTTCTTTTGCTCTTTTCATAATTTCTGTCTGTATAATTTTCTCCTTGTACGTGATATCGTTTTGTACGCTTCACCTTATGTTTGTTACTCATTATCTATCATTTCTAAGCCCAGTTATCTATATCTAGAATGGCTATTAATGCCCCAGTTACGTTTCGTACTTTAACAGCGACTTCAGAAAATAGTTAGCGGCTTGTTCTTTATTTTGTTCCTGCAATTTAAGAAATTTTACTCGTTTGATTACATATATTTTTCCATAATTTCTAATTTATATTATTAATTGATCCTTCTCAATTTATTGTCCATCCTTCTTCTCCCTTTCTCATTTCCTCCGTTAAATTATAATTGCCTATGTGATCTCCTTTATCTCCTCCGTCGTCATCTTTTTATTCATATCTTGAATTTTTTGGAACCTCCCATCTTTTGTTTTTATTTCGCTAGTCGGACACCTAAGTCAAAAGTTAATCTGTTAAAGTACAAGAAAATGGGAGGGCAAAGGGCTTTCTATTTCTATATTGATGTGTATTAAATTGCCATTTTATAGTATGCAATTGTCATTTTATAGTATGCGGAAATTTTATAACTTTATTATCGTTGTTGTCGACGTCTTGAACTTTAAAAATTTACTATATAGGGCGAAAGAAGCCGGGTAGCGCAGTTGGGTAGCGCTAGGCTTGCTAGTAAGCAAGTCATCAGTTCAAATCCCGCGGGGGCCGGAATTTTTCCGTAGCCTTGGCGATTGGAATCGGGCTCGGTGAGACCATTCACAGTTGGGCACCAAATTAACTGTGCTCTACTGAGATCCACAGACCTAAGAGATAGAGTAACAAGGTCAACACATCAACATGACACACACTTCACACAATGGTTACTGTGCAAACACAAAAGGCGCGCTCCAACTTTGTATCCCGAATCCGAGGCAAGTTGAACATTGTACCGTCAGATGCAAGAACATAAAGCACCAGCCTCTACACCGAAAGGTAAAACGAGGTTAGCGATAATACATATACTGTAGTGACTTTGATATTATAATTGTAAATGTAATATAACTAATTAATAAATAAAGTTCACCACACAACTATTTTTAGAATCTCGTTGCAATCAAATTTTGACTGATTAATTATTCATTTCTGGGTTCGCCAATTGAGAATGTTATTTACGGTAGTTCGCCCTTTATTTATAATACATCCATCTGATAATGAATAATAGGCTAGCTCAATTAAAACATGAACCTCAAATCTCGGGTCTTGGGTTCCTAATTTGTCAATTTTAAAAGTTGCAGGGTACGCCACTGCAAATATGAACTTGAACTTATATTTGAAACGCACTGAGCAGGTGCTACTAATCTGTCAGATATTCTGGCCCAAATAATTCAAACTACGCTGTCAGTACGCGTGTAAAATGATTTATCAAAGGAATTTAATGAACAAATTTATCAGGTAAGTTTTTAAATAATTGCGCCTTCAATCGGCGTCACTATACTCATTTGTTTTTCAGGTCGAAAGCCTCGCCTTAAGGACGCTAATCCTGCATTTGTGTATTCTAACCTCCAAATGGCATCTTAAATTACAATTTCTGCAAATCTGACTGCTCATGGACACGAAATTCAATGGGAATCTGGTTCTGCAGCTCGGGTTCTAGGTTGCTTACTCGTTCCAACCCTCTAGCGCCGATTAAATTGGTTCAAATACAATAACCTCAAATTTGCAGGTTCGGAGCTGGTCTCGGAAGCCCTCTATGATGCGCCTCGCTGGAATCTTCGCCCCCGGGATGCTCAAACTGCTGTTGCGTGCTGGTACCTCTTGGGCGGAGCTGCTGGAACAGCCTTGTAGGCTCAGGACTCCCCACAAAGCTGTAAACTGCTGCCGCGGGAACTGCGATCGGGACCTGTTCTCGTCGAAGTGGTAGCCGAAGAGAAAATAATTTTATGCTTGCGATTTTGCCACCTTCTGAATCTGATGGTACACTTTATTTTATTGTAAGAAAATGGTAAATATTAAAATTCTTTAATTAAAGTAGGAGTAAAACTCAATCTGTCATTTACAAAATGTATTCAATTGTTGGCTGATATCGGTCGTTATTAACAAAACACCATCTAATATTTTAAAATAGGAAATGAACTAAGTTCAATGATGCTACTTATAAATTCAAATTGGCCTTATGCTATATTATTTACAATATTATAAATCTTAAATTAATTGTCCTTTGAATTTCTGATTTTTCATAGTCTTAAAGCGCCACTCACTTCGTTTTATTACACTTAACTGCCCATTTTTGTCACTACACTGATTCGTTTTTAAACACCAATATTATTTCATATCCTGCTATCTAAATTTAAGCAATCTTCCTGCCACTGTATGATTTTCTTCAAATTTCCAAGTCTTGTTGCTGCATGTAATATTTGATTGGTCTGGCTTTTCTATGCTCTTTGCATTATCTTTCTCTGATCATCCTTTTCCTTACCTTTATCTTAAAATGCTCATGAAATGTCCATTTTCTAATTATTTTACTTTCTACGCTTCATTTTAAACTTTGCATATTTTGAACTTTCTGTGCCAGTTTTATTAAATTTAGGTTCGGCTTCTACTTTGCCCAAACCTTTTATATTCTGCTTAAATTATATTACTGACTCCAATACATGAAAATTGAGTTTCAATACTTGTCTGCTCATTCAAATACATTCAATGTTATTGGAAATTTTTGCCAGTGTGATTACGATTTGACAAATTATGTGAAATTTCTCAGTTGTATGCATTACCTCAACTCTGTGCTTTTGTGACTTGATTCTTAATTTTCTTGCACTGCCACCAGAGCTGAGCGGAGGGCTAAATACCATAGCAATACATACCTACATACTATACAGTGCGAGTGTAAAGTCTGGAACTATCGAAATAGAACTTTTATCAAATGTTTTTGAAAGAAATCTTCGAACACGTCAATTTTTATTTTAAAAAATACATATTTTACTGTAATTGTCACTTTTAGATTGTCTTTTGTTTTTGAGTTATGACGTTAGCGATACTTTTTTAAATGGAAACCCTCAATTTTTATGATGAATTTGGACACAGCATGAAATTCTAAGACCAAATACTCTAAAAAAAGTATGATACTGTATTTTGAAATTTTCGAGAAAATCGTACGGTTACCAGATCCCCTCAATACTAAAATTTCAATTGGTCCTTTTTCACTCAAATATTGTATCATTATTTATTTAATTAGGAGCACACAACAAAAACAGATAAACAAACTATGAACAACTGTCATAATTTTAGGGCTAACTCATTGTTTCATGGCTACTTGATTTTTATTCGATTTTTGTTTTAATACTTTAATAGCGATTTTCTTGAAAATTTCAAAATATAGTATCATACTTTTTTAGCGTATTTGGTCTTAGAATTTCATGCTCTGTCCAAATTTATCATAAAAATTTGGGGTTTCCATTTAAAAAAATGATCGCCTACGTCATAACTCAAAAACAAAAGACAATCTAAAAGTGACAATTACAGTAATATATGTATTTTTTTAAATAAAAATTGACGTGTTCGAGGATTTCTTTCAAAAACATTTGATAAAAGTTCTATTTCGATAGTTCCAGACTTTACACTCGCACTGTACTATAGGGCGATGGGTAGTAAAATTTAGCAATAATTTTATACTGAACAGTACTGAACTAGCGTTATAAACCTACCAAGACTGTAAAACGTCGCAAGATTAGGTTTCCCGAAATGAAAAATTGAAAAGCTTCAAATTTATATAAATAAAATTTTAGTTTTATTAATTTTAAATTGAACTGTAAAGGTGTAATTCTATTTAGGAATAGGAAAATCGCGTAATTAAAAAAAAATAGAAATTACCACCAATAGTGAAGAAAAAAATATTGAACGAAAAGTATCATACCCAAATTTAATGAAACTTATATAAAACATATAGTTTTGGCTCAGTATTTTAAAAGAACTAAAGAAAAAACGTGTTACTACGTTTTTAATAAAAGGGGATCATAATCATAGGTCACTTTTAACGAAAGGTAGCCTATAGATTGTAAGATATGTTGCCTATTTGCAAACTTTCAGGTGGGCATGATAAAATGGGCACTCTGTATATTCATTCCATATATATTTATAAAATTTTGTATTACATTCCCTACAAATTTTTTTCAAACTGAATGTTTATTATTTATAATTATCTGTCCATTTAAATTGTTATTGTTTTATGTTTTTTATATTTCTTTGTTTTGGAATATCTAAAAACTAGCTTCCAAAATGTGTAAGCGCGAGTGGCGCCGGCACACGCAGCATGAGGGGCCTGCATACTAGCAAGTGGTGCGCGCACATGCCGACCGCGCACAAGTGGCGACGCAGCAAGCATTTGTATTGTTAACGCTGGCAGGGCTGGACGTCTGCTGGCTACCAGCTTAAGCAAGCATTTTTATTGTTAACCGTTTCTTTACCCTGGCAGGGCCAGACGGAGGCTGGCCAGGCGCGTTCTAGTTTTATTATATTGAGCCACCAACTTTACAAATACATAATATTTTCTGTAGGCAAACAAACCGTGTAAATAAATTATAGTAATAGGAGAAACCACAAGAGCATTTATAGTACAGTTTATTTGCTAATTAGACGCTTCTAGCTTATTTCTATGCAATTTTAGCTTCTAGGTATGAAGACATATGTAATGACGTCAAGACATTTAAAATATACATGTATTAGTAGTACATAATATAATTTAACATTTTTTACAGACATTTTCTGTAAGAAACATTTTTGAAGTTTCGAAACACCTAAATTCAAAATTTTTCCATAATTCCAATACTTCTACACACTAACAATTTCAGAAATTGAATACATAGCGGTTATATTGTTTATTATCAGTACGTTACTAGTGATTGAAGCATGGGTATCACGACACAGGTCACAAGTCACAACACCTTTGTAATCGTTGGACCGATTACATTGATATTTTCTTTTTCAGAAAGACATGCATTACTAAAATGTTGCGTCATTGTAGCTTTTAATATTTGTTACGGCTTAGGCAAGAAAAATAAAACCTGAGATAATGTGCCCCCGCATGTTTACAAACACATGTAATACAGCAGGCTTGTGTTCACTGATTTGTTTGTGGTATGGCACCCATATTTCAGACAATTAATATCCTCCAACTTTGATTCAAATTTAACCAAAAAAATTTCGCTTCTAATTCGCTGCACTAACTGCAAGAGAAATCTAACAATCGAGATGTTTAAAACTCTACAGCAAACCGGATACAATACTGTGTAAATAAATGATAATAACAAGAAAAACAAGAGCAACTTTACGTTACTACAGCTGTTTACTACTGTGCAATTAGAGTATAGTTTTTATAATCGATATATCACTTACAATGAATGGAATGTGAATTATCTGAAGTATAGAATATTTTATTTGTCATTATTATCTGTTATTAACATAATGACATACCATGTTAGAGGCCAATCACACATGTATCAGTCTCATTTAAATTTCTAGGGCTTCGTTAATTGGCATAGTTGCTAAATAAAAACTAGTTGGTTATTTCTATACATAATAATACATATAGTAAAAGGTTTTAAATGCTGGTAAAGTCTAAATCAGTGGTCGCCAACCTGTCGATCGCGAGCTACCGGTAGCTCGCGGGGGCAATTCTGGTAGCTCTCACAACGATTTTAATTTAAAAAATACAAAATCAGAGAAGCTTCCTAAAATTCCACAAAAAAATCTAATTGTCATAATATTAAACATAAACAGCGGCAACGTTGCGGCGAGCGATCTGCCGCTGACGCCATCAAGCTAGAATCGGCTAGAACCGACCAGCCGGACCAGTGCGTTAGTGTTCGAGAACGATCTGGATTGCTTTGAACGGGATAAATACGCACGGCGCGGCGACATTGCGCTTAGTTTAAAACTGAACGCGTAACCAACGTCCAGCGGTTGGGTTAGTAGTGAACAACAAAAAATAATATTATGGCAAGCAGTTGTAAGAAGGTAAAGACATACCACTTTCATTCGGAATGGGAAGAACAATACTTTTTTACAGAAGTTAAAGATAAAAATGTGTGTTTGTTATGTAATACTTCGGTCTCCGTTGCTAAAAAAGGAAATATTGAGAGACATCATAAAACTGTACATTCTAATTTTGAAAAATCATTCCCACTACATTCTGCCGCCAGAAAGGAGAAACTGAAACAGTTAAAAAAGCAGTTAATTGGACAACAATCAATATTTTTAAGAACAATCGACAAAAATAAGGCTGCAACTGAAGCATCGTACCGTGTGTCCCAGATAATTGCACAAAAAAGAAACCTTATGAAGACGGGGAAATGATAAAAGAGGCGTTTTTAGAAGCTGCTGACTCGTTATTTGCCAACTTTAGAAACAAAGACGAGATAGTTTCAGCTATAAAATCTATGCAACTTTCTGCTAATACAGTGATGAGACGTGTAGAAGTAATGAGCAATGATATTTTTTTACAGTTAAGAACTGACTTAGATAACTGTGTTTATTTCACTTCAACTGGATGAATCAACAGATGTCGTTGACACTGTCCAGATGGCCGTGTTCGTCAGGATGGTTTTTAGTGATTTTACGATTAAAGAAGATCTTTTGAAGTTTATTCCACTGAAAGGACACACTACTGGACAGGAGTTGTTTTCTCATTTAAAAAATATTATTTCTTCCGAGAAAATTCCAATATCGAAAATGGTAGGCTTGACAACCGATGGCGCTCCAGCTATGGTGGGTTTTGATAAGGGTCTGGTGGCGTTATGTCGTAAAGATGAAACTTTTCCGCAATTTCTCTCTTACCACTGCATTATCCATCAGGAAGCATTATGTGGAAATTTCCTGAAACTAAACAACGTTATGAAACTGGTGGTAAAAATTGTGAACAAGATTAGAGCTCAAGCGTTACAAAGAAGATTATTCAAAACCTTGGCCGATGAAGTTGACTGTCAATACGGGGACCTACTCCTTCACTCTGAAGTCCGATGGTTAAGTAGAGGACGGGTGCTGAAACGTTTTAATGATGTCCTATCTGGCATAGTTCAATTTTTCAAAAAAACGCGATGAACCGACTCCGGAACTAGAAAATTCAATCTGGCTTAGAGATTTTGGTTTTCTCGTGGACATTACCGAGAAATTAAACGAACTTAATTTGCAGCTTCAGGGGAGAGACAAAGAACTAGCAGAAATGATTTCTGATATAAAAGCATTTATCAAAAAGCTGGAGTTTTGGGAACAAAACCTAATTAACAGCGATGCCAAGCATTTTCCTATTCTTTCAGAAAAAATATCTCAAAATCCATTAGAACCCTATGACAGCAAATATCATGTAGAAATAGTTTCTACCCTGAAGAATAACTTCAAAAATCGTTTTAAGGATTTCAACGAAATGGCTTTAGTAGCGCAGTTTGTTGTTTCACCCTTTATGGAAATTGATATCCAACAGTTTGCAACTTGTGTTATGCAGAACTTTGGCGAAGACATCGCTGCAACAGAAATGGAAGTAATTGATTTTCAAAATGATTTAGCCTTAAAATCGTTAGTCTCAAGTACCAAATGTATCTGGCCTATTGTAAGTAAAGACAAATATTCAGTTCTATGCCGTGTTGCCTTGAAAGTGAAAGCATTATTCAGTTCAACCTATTTGTGTGAATCTTCTTTTTCCAATATGAAGTTTATTAAGAACAAATATCGCAATCGAATTACAGATGAACATTTGGATAATTGTATTCGAATGGCTGTATCAAATTATACTGCAAACATTAAAAAAATTATCGATGAGTCTGAGTGTCAGCCTTCTCATTGAACGTGCTTTTTTATTTTTCAATGTTTATGTTCATGATAGTGCGTTACTTTTTTGTTGTTATTATTAACTATTTTTAAATCTTACGTGACATGCCGTTGTGGCTGGATAAAAGTTTGTGTTTATTTTTCAAACAACTTCGTTTGGTAGGTAGGAATGTAGTTATTATTAGTACCTATGTATTATGTATTACCAGTTAAATAAATAGTAAAATAAATACATATAATGATAAATTAACTGTGGATTATTTCATTTACGTTGCGTTACGTGGCTTCCGTGTGGGTAGCTCGCTGTTTATTCCAAAATTAACAAGTAGCTCAACACATTGAAGAGGTTGGCGACCACTGGTCTAAATAATATGCAATATGGCTGTATTAGGTTGTTTTATGTGACTTACAAAGGTTATTCCGACAAACTCTTTACTACTGTAATAGTATTTATGTACTTGTAAAAGTTAAAAACCAAGGTAGAGTCTGATAAAAAACAATGTAAAACCAATAAAGTGTTACACAAATTATAATACAACAAGATTTGGCCTTCAAACTGTTACATCAAAATAATAGCAACTTTCGAAACCGACACCGTAAATCTCTCCTGCCGAACATGTCATCGATTACAAAGCAAAATTGCAAAACGCAAAATGATCTTGTCCTTAACACAGTATTAAGTTAAAAGTTAAATTACAGAAACATTTTTTCAGATTTGTAATAAACCCTAAGCAGTCCGGCGTCGGCAAAGCTTAGAGATTGCATTCTAAGCGGCTAACAATAGCGATTTTTCCTGGAAGGTGAAAGTATTGTGGTATGCATAATACAGCCAGTCAGCCGATTGTGCCAAAAATAGTTACTCCTTGCCTACCTGCCCTAGAAATGCACCGAAAAAGTTTAACCCTGGCAGCTAAACAAACAAACTCCAACTCATGGCAGGAGGCCGCCTTGCTGTTGTTTCCATGCCCTTCATCGAAGATACGCGTTTTGGGAATCGGTTCTGGGTCGTTGATAACATATCAAAACGATGCCTCGATGTTGATACTTTAGATTATAATTGTTTACCAAACTGTGGGAATTGAGTAGCAATCGTCATATCAGTGCTGATGCTGCTGTTTTTAATTAATAGTTATGTAAGTCCAGGAAATCGCACATGTAGCATATGTTCTGTTGAACTGTTGACTTCGTGTTTGGCATTGTTTTTCATTTAAATATAAAAACCTGACAAGCGAATTAGAAATAACATTTTTTGCAAACGTACAGCGTTTTTGTGGACATAACTTAATCATAAATTCTCAAAATAAGACAATCTAACTCAAGTTACGTACATATATCTAAATGTAGGTTGTTGCTTCAAAACTAAAAAATCTGTAAAGAGCTGTACACGAAACTTTCCCCATAAGTGGAAATTTTACGTAAAATTAAAAATTTTGAAAAATCAGCGACAAAAATGTTAATTTCTTTAATGTGTGCACTCTGTATCTATGGGGTCCAAAATATTCCTATTTGTGTTGAGGGCAAAAACCTGAGCTATGTGCAAAATATTACTTTTATTAAACTACAAGTTCTAAGGTTATAATAAAAATAGACAGAATTTATTTTTCTAAGCTGCTCATTCTCCGTGGAAGGGAGTAATAGGCAAGCTAAGGGAATTGCATGTACAGGATCACTTAATCCGAATAGTGAGTGATGATCTGCAGCAGGGCTGTCCAACTTCAAGGGGTTCAAGGGCCACTGTAAAAAATTTGAAGGTTATGAGGGCCGCATCATAAAATGTGTCGTATGTGACTTTGTGAGTGATTTGTAATAAGTATAAAACGTGTATATTTCAATACTAATTTTTATTTATTCAAGAAGCTTAAGTTACATTACATGTTCTAAGTGATTCTAAACAAAAACTTCATATTCACTTTAGGTTAATTCCTTTCCGTTATTGAGATAGATACCGACAAAAAAAATTACATCAGTTAATGTAAATTTACGTATAGAGATGTGACGTTTCACCTCCTTACTAAGGGCGTCAAGTTTTTAGCCCTCGGGTTAAGTTCAAATCGGAGAAATATGTTCACTTAAATATATATTCGATTAGGTAAAACAACAGATAATTACCAAAACAAATATAATGTTTTTAGCTGAGTTGTACATTATGTAAAATTAACATGTTCTTCTGCAACGGTGTGTGGTTTCGTGGGTCGAGCTGCAACCCAATGCACCGGCGAGTGTTGCGGGTCCCTATTGGTAGTCCGCCGGTACACACGCCGATTCTTCGGGGAATGGGCTGAGTAGGCTTTTGTTCCTGCAAACTTGACATTCCACTCAGCAGTGATTTTAAGCTGTAATTTTCCGGTGAATTTAGCGATTGTAAGGGTTACCTGGGGCGGGCGTTAGTGCCTAAATCCTGGGGCAGAGGTTCCTGGTACCTTACGACGGCTAGGCGTCGTTCTTGGAGCGAACGCGGTGTCAAATCCTGCAGATGATTTTTTTTCGCCTTGAGCCGGAAAATGATGTTGACATTCCCCCGATAGGGAATTTGCGGGCTGCGGAATCGAACGTCGAAGTCCAGGAAATCGCCTTTTAATGACCAAAAAGAGGCCCTGTAGGTGAGTTTATGAGGGGCGGCTACAGGACTCTAACCGCTCACAAGCGGGGTAGACGCTGCGATTCCTACATTTCACTTCTCGGGGCGCCGGGATTTGCGTTTACAAATTAGGCGGTCGGAAATGGCTGTTAAGCAGTTAGCCCTGCAAAACAGTACAGCGTATTAAGACAGGGTTAAAGCCTCGGGGATTCGATTTTCCAAGAAAGTTCAACAATCAAGGTAAAATCGAATTCTAGCGGTCTTGCTCTTGCTGAAAATTTGAACTTCTCGGGCTGACAGTACAACACGTCATCTCCCTTGAAGCCTGGTCTGGTAAGGGTTGGAGGTCTACTCCGTTAGACAGTTCAGCGTGTCAGACCGCAGGGCCCAGGTAGAAAAGGAGAGGACAGGATCAGAACTGGTGGACTCAAAGGGAATTCGATTCGCGGGCCGCAAAAATATCATGACGGGCCGCATGTTGGACAGCCCTGATCTGCAGTATAGAATGATATATATGTTGGCAATACGAAAGAACTACCAATGACTTGCGGTGTTCCGCGGGGTTCTATCTTAGTCCGTTTCTGTTGAACATATATTACGATGACGTCCTCATACTGGAACTGCCAGTTGGTACCACCAGCATCGCATATGCCGATGACCTGGCTCTAGTAGTTAGAAGCAGAGATAAAGAAAGGCTAAAGGCGAACGCGAGTGGGCGGTTACGAGAATCGAGGAATGGCTGGAGGACAAGGGATTAAAACTAGCACCTGCCAAAACAGGAATGGTAATATTAAATGGTGGATATACCATTAAGAATATACACATAACAATAAGAAGGCAACGCATTGACAACGCACGTAGTGTAAGGTATGTACCTAGCTAGGTATAGAAATTGTGTTGAATTCAGACCGCTTCCTCGTTCCTCCGGTGGGGAAAATGGAAGTTCTAGAGGGTATTTAAAAAAAATAAAATATAAAGATACATACAGTGTGGAAATAAAGTAAAGGATAAATTCATTAACTTCGTTGATATTTATTTTTATGAAAAAAATCTCGAAGGGGTGTAGCGATTTTGACCATAGGGAATATTCTCAGCTGATTTTCAGTTTCTTATGTCATTTGTTTTAAAAGTTATGACGTCATTGACTTTTTTAAAATGGCAATCTGTATTTTTATTATTGATTTTGGTAGTACTTTTTATGCTGTTTTCAATGATAAAATTTTCAATATAGTATGTAGGTATACAAAAATAAATCCATCATTTTTTATTCAAAAATTTTAAAAATAAACAACTAAATGTTAAAATAACAAAATACAACACAAATAAAAAAGAAAATACAAGAAAAAATACATATTATTATGTAGTCAGTAAAACATTTTACAAATCTCTATATAAACATATGGTGTACCTGCGTCCAGTGTTGAATCCAGGGGGGTGACCGGGGGGGGGGGGATTCCTCCCGGAAACATTACCACTTCATAGTCATGTTTTTTTTCTATCTATAAAAGAATGGGTGGCTTGCTCGGAAATAGGTAAAAATACCCCCCAGACATTTCATCCCCCCCCCCGCAGTAATCAGTCTGAATTCAACACTGCCTGCGTCTCTGCGTCACCGGCAGCGATCAGGTGCATGTCTCCCAAAATCGAAACGCCACTGCGTCATTTATAGCTCAACGATAAGCATATGTATTTATCAGTGAACGCGTCTTTAATGTCCAATTCATGTGATTCGCATTACTAAGTGTACGACACTCATTAATGACCAATAGAAAAATTAGTTCATGAGCCGTAGCCAAGACAACATCAAATTTCTTGGAAATTTTTTGTAGGTAGACCAACCTACTGTGAGGGTTTGTGTCGTTACGATTTTCTTACCGAATCTGCATTCGAGCATTAATTCATATCCGGAAATTATTTTTTATGCATTCCAACAACGTCCTAATTTGCCCTCGCGTCCCGCTCGAGCAAATTAATACGACGTTGTTTGAACTCCCTCAAAAAAAAACCGAAAGAATTAATGCTCTTATGAGATTATATGTGATAGTTTGAATTCTATCTAGCAAAAGCTGTTTTTCTCGCAGCGCGTTTTCTGTATTAGCGACGTTGAAGACATTCCCTTTTGTAACTTTTTATGAATAATTCAATTTTAAAAATGCAAAAATTATTTTAATTATAATAAAAGCTACTAAAGACATATCAAGATGTTAAAATAATACAATTAAAACAAATAATTACATATTATTATGCGTAGTAACATATGAACGTAGAATAAAGTTCTGTACTCGCAGCCACACTGCCACTGCTTTTTTTATAAAAGCTGCCACCATGTAGGGTCGCAAAAGTGTCTTAAAATGAACAAATTCTAGTGGGAAACTGATTGTAGCAAAAAATATCATAGTAGTGGAACAAGTAAGCTCTCAAAATCGGTCTGTGGTGTTCTGTTGATTGTTGTAATGGCCCACTGTACCAGTGATGAGCCCAAAGCAGTAAATGTATATGTAATGCGTGCAATCAGAGGATCCGCTCCAAAAGTATTAAATTGAAGTTAATTTATCGCAACTGCTGTATTATATTGTTTTAAAAATGGAAACAGTTTTATAATTAGAATAAGGTCACCTATGCGCCTATTAGCTAACAATCTAATAATTCTAATGTTATGATTGATATAGGTGGGAATTCCAAAATAAACGCCGTTACAATTTAGTAGACATAACATTTCCTTTGCAAATTACACAAGGCAATGTAATGTAGGAATCGACCAGATTAGGCACAATTCGCATTATTATAATCAGCATTATTTGGATTGAAATCGTTAATATTACAAATGAATTTGTTTGTAAAAGTGCCCACTTGTTGTTTATTTGTTTTTTATTAGTACGAAAGAAATTCTGGTTTTCAATGCCATTTTAGCGCCTCTTGTCGGTTATGCCTGTAGGCGGGGGCATACTTTGCTTATACCTAGTTACGGCTCTGTTGAAGCTATAGAAGTTTATCCCTTAGCTGTAGCAAAGAACTTTTAAGTAGCAGAGATAGTCATAAAACAATTAGATTAGTACTGTGTATGGAAGACTGGTGGTTGTAACCCCGGTGAGAGGGCATTCTTCCGCATTAGTTGGTTAGGCTAGCTACCTGCCAAGGCTGCGGTCGAAGATGGCTTATAAAACCACATTTTGTGTGGTTAATAAGAGGCTTTCAGTGTACTTTAAGATGAAAAAGATCACTTCCTGGTAGTAAGAGCAGGCATGAAACTAACAAAAATCGTAATTGTGAAACAGAACGAGAAATAGGGACCACTACTTGTTAAAAATGGATATGAGGACGGAAAGACAGAAACTGCAAGAAAAAGAAGAAGAGTAATAAGGGAGAGTATTAGAAGCTATAATAGAAAGAATATAGACACGAGAAAAGAGTACCAGAAAATAATAGAATCAAAGTTAGGGAAAGCCATAAGAACATAAAAGGAACAGCATGGCGGACAACGAAAATAAAAGAAAATGTGAGGCAAAGGAAAAACAGATGGAAGAAATATCTACAATGTAAAATTACGAAACAATGAAAAACACAAATTAAAAAACGGGGATAGCAAGGGCAAGACAAGAAGAACGGGTGAAAATCTAAAGTATAATAGAGAACAACAGAAAATCAGAATTCATTTTACAATACACTAAAATAACTAGAACAAAAACAGGCCATTACATTTGAAAACCTCAAAAACAAAGAAGGGGAAATACTCACAAGCGAAGAAAATATAATGGAAAGATAGGGCAATATTTTAAGGAGACGCTAGAGGATAGCGCCCAGAGCGTGGATGTGTTGTATTTTTAAGTGTAGGGTGATGGGTGAATCAAGTTCGTGTTATTCGAATATTTTGAAAAAAAGTAGTTAGTGTTCGAAATTATTACGAATACAAATAAAGTATTCATTATTTAGTATTCGAAAATTTCATAAGAAATGCGAATGCTTTTGTTTACCTATTATGAATCTCGCCCAGGCTTCTTTTCGACAGCCATTCTCGGTTCATGCTAGACAAAAGAAAAAGCCCGCGCGTAGGGTTGCCAACACTGTCATTTCAACCCGAAGACTTCGGGTTTGGCAATCATTCTTCGGGCTTCGGGTTTTCAATAACATTCTTCGGCTTAACTAAAGGTTCATACATAAATAGGTTGCAAAAATGTTTACTCCTATTTAAAAGCTCCAAAGCTGAACTCAGTGTCCAGAGACAAAAAATATAATTTTAGAAAATATTTTTAATTTTCTTCAGAAAAATGTAGTTTCGTAATAGTCTACTTAACTTGTGAGATAGATTTTTAAAATGTTATTTACTTACGTATTTTTGCTTCCCTTGTCTAAAAGGCGAATGAAGTATTGTAATCCCGATCCAGATCGAGGTTTAATAAAAATAGGACAATGTTTCTGAAATTTTGCAGCGGGCTATTATTTTGCATTTTAAACACCTTTTTCTTATGACGTTTTTCTATAATCTAAAAGGATAAGGTACTTTGTCATGATTATTTGTAGTAAACAAGCAGTTTCCATGTGTCGGAGCGGCGAAACAACGCCGTCGTCGAAGCAGCACTTAAACCCGGACGGTTATCGTCTTATTTATAAACACAGTGCTCCCGAATTGTAATGCGATCGGAGCGTAAAGGCAACCGCCGCGCCTATAAAACAAATGTGCAGTCTTTGTTATTAAAAGGGTGCCAGTGCACAAGGACGTTCTTTTCCATTCTAGTGGGCCGTGTTTAGACATAATATCGATTGCAGTTGGAGCCTGTTTATTTACTTTGGGTTATTTCCGTTGTTTCACGCATTTTGCTACAAAAATAGCGAACAATAGCATAACTAACTATAGAGTATACTCGAGCCCACCGTTACCTGAAAAGATTACTAAAATAAAAAAAATGAATTAAATTTCAACCTGCAAAATAAAGTTCGAACTCGCAATATTACAACATATTTTTCTGTGTACATTTATAAGAAAAACTAACGGATTTGTGGATCTGATGCATGCTTTATTTTTTTCCATTATAAATAAATGATCGTCTTTATTTTTTAACACTTGCGTACATTATGCGGTGAGTTTTGAATACTTTTTGTTCTGTGGATATTCCTTTTGGATTATTATTAAAATTGAAAATCATTGCTATATTTGAATTAAAACATTGACGGAATGTAGGTCATTATTTTTTACTTAGTAACTGTAAAAAATTACAATATACAAATACAATTATCACGAGCCGCCACTGGAAGGAAATATTGTAACCGTGAAAAAATCATATTCCGAGGTGTCTCCAGATCTTCACGTTTCAGGGTCCCTAAATGACGAAAACATATTTTCTCAATTCCGTCTGTCTGTTCGTCTGTGGGTGGAATAACTCAAAACTATTTGTTTGGAGAAGACGATATTTTGCATGCGGATTAGTTTATCTGGCGCGAAACCCAATATACTTTCGGTAAAATATATACAGGGTGAGTATATTTTTGTCTATTTTTGCTTTAACGCAGGGATAGATAGAAGCAAACAACTCAGGTTTTTACTCTTGATGAAAATGGGACCCAACATATACAACATCCTCAGATGGCCTAGTGGTAAGTATGACAGACTCGTAATCACAGTGACCAGTGGTCCCGAGTTTAAACCACGGGGTAGGAACGAGTGTACGTGAAAAGACGTACAAAAATCAGTCTATCTCAGGACTAACCAGGAGTTCATTCACCTGAGGACGCGAATAGACCAAACGTCGTGTGATAAACACCCGAGACAGTGGAAAAAGTCTGATAAAACATATAAATACTAATATTTTGGATGGGGATTTTTTTCGTACAATCGAAAGGTGAAAAACGAAATATCGTAGCTAAATGTCAACTAAGTAGTATACCTAAAAATAAAAGTGCAAAAGGAGTAACCTCAACCAAGCACTTCAAATTATTTAAAGTATTTAAAATTTGTATATCCCGCAATTGTACCTGAATATGAAATGTACAAAAAAAGTAAAAAGGGACGATGTCCAAATTTAAATAAAAATATAGAAATATTTGACAACAAAATAATAAAATTCGAAGTTGAAACCTTTGCGATTTAAACAATCCCAGTTTAAAAAAATTGTTTTCGGGTTTTAACATCACCGCAAGGTCTAGAAAAACCGAAGTTCGATTAATGTTATGGTTTGGGACAAATTAGATGCAATAACCAATAAACTAAATTCAATTCAATATGTCTACACCACTGCACTGATTTGGTTGTGCAAAAAGAGAATGCCATTGGATCGACAATGAAACTTTAAAAGAGTACTCTGTTGCACATTTCTTTTAATAAAATAGACGAAACGTTGGAAGATATTCACTCTAAATATAACTTTTATGCACCGTAACGGATTTCCTACTACATCTGAATCAGATCCTGACGATATTCAGATGCACAGTAATGATTCAGATATATTATGAAAACATAATTAGAGTACCTGTACAGGATGTCCCATTTTCGATGGGATTAAATGGAAATCTCTGTTATTGGTGGAGCTAAAGGAAAATGGTTTGCGCATTATGTGATCAACCTTTTCAAGACAACGCAATAGTGAATACAGAATTCGAATATTTCTTTACGATTCCGAGCTACAGTCGAAAAATTATTTGTGAGTGATTTGTAATAAATATAAAACGTGTATATTTCAATACTAATTTTTATTTATCCAAGAAGCTTAGGTTATATTACATGTTCTAAAAGTGATTCTAAACAAAAAAATTCATATTCACTTTAGGTTAATTCCTTTGCGTTCTTGAGACAAAAGAAAAAAAATGACATCAATTAATGTAAATTTACGTATAGAGATGTGACGTTAAAGGGGTTAAAGCCTCGGGGATTCGATTTCACAAGAAAGTTCAACAATCAAGGTAAAATCGAATTCTAGCGGTCTTGCTATTGCGGAAAATTTGAACTTCTCGGGCTGACAGTACAACACGTCATCTCTCTTGAAGCCTGATCTGCTAAGGGTTGGAGGTCTACTCCGTTAGACAGTTCAGCGTGTCAGACCGGAGGGCCTAGGTAGAAAAGGAGAGGACACGATCAGGACTGGTGGACTCAAAGGGGAATTCGATCCGCGGGCCGCAAAAAATATCATGACGGGCCGTATGTGGCCCGCGGGCCACAGGTTGGACAACCCTGATCTACAACGACTACGCGATCTAAGCCGAAATTCTATGTTAAAAAAAATGATTTTGATTGTATTCAATTAAGTAAAAATCGAGTAGTATAATTAGACAAATAGCAATTCAACAAAGCTTCCATCATGTTTCTTTTCAAATGGAAGGAACAAAAAGACTTTATAAATAATTTTGAATGTGGGTGCACAAGAAAACTCCGAGTACTAATAACGGCCTAGAGTCTTTTAACAGAGTTATCAAGGACGAAAATACTCTAAGAGAAAGGCTTCCTCTGTCTAGATTCTCAGTATTACTCAAGGAACACGTAACCGCCTGGTCTCGAAGTTATGCGTCAAAACTAAAAGAAGTGCACTTAAAACCGGTTATTAACTTAGATTTGTAGACAAAATCTTACAAATGGGTCAAAAAACAAATAACGATTGTTTCTAATACGACACAGTCAGCCAGGACGAGCTGAAAGAATATACGAGCCTAGCGTAACAACTTTGAAGAACATAAAACTGTTATGTTAAATGTGTGGACAACAACAATCCTGAAGACCAAGATGATTGGATTAATGGTGAAACTGGATTTAAAACCATGGATAAACGAAATACTCCTCGGGAAATTAAAATTCAATATTATTCTCTACGATTGGAATAAATCCCATTTTTACAGTCATACACAGCGAATTTTTGTACTGAATACAGACAAATCTAAACTGCAGCTAACCTAAATTCGCACCTTGCCTGTGCGGAGACGAGGCTCATCCATATGGCAGGATTTAGCCGAGTCTGGAGTGATTACCGTCGAAGAAAAAAGAAAGAGCAGCATCGAGAACGAACAAAACGCGACAGCAACAATCGACAATGCAGAAGCCGAACCCACATCACAAAATCTGTAAAAGGGCTTACACAGAACTTCCCTCGCAAGAGCTCACCATATAGGGGAAAAATTTCTTAACATTGCCAATAATACTTGTTAATGAAAATTACATCAATTTGAAAATAAGGAAAGATTTTAGCGCTTGAGAGTACCCCGGGCGGAGCCGATTGCTAGTGACGTTCGGTCATGACGGTGAGCCTCTTAATTTCGTTTGCGGCAGTAAGTAGTTTGGTAACGCCCAAATTAAAAAAAAACTTTATTGTTTTTTATGCACAAAGACGAAGTAAACAGAACGATGTAGTTCGTAGTACATTCGGCTTAAGACTAACTAATACATAATTAAAAGGTGGGAATACAAATAAACAAAGTTGCATCAAATCCCTGAGAGCGCTATCTTACAGGAAATAGATAATTCCTATCTCTTAAGACGTAAGCAGTGTATTTATACATAACTCGGCTGTTTTAAATAGAACCTGCGGATTGTTGCAGGTTTTTGTCCTTCTTACGACATTTAGCCTTTGTATCTGTTGGGTTCCATTTTCCAATATTACTTTTATGTATTACTAAATTAAAACAAAAATAGACAACATTTTATTTTAAGGTACTCGCCGTGTATATATTTGACCGAAAGTATATTCGGTTTCGAACCAGGTAGACATATAATCCGCATTCAAAATGTCATCTTCCTCTAACAAATTGTTTTTGAAAGATTCCGCCAACAGTCAGATGAACAGTAGAATAGAAGGACAGATGAATAGACAGACACATGGAATTGCGAAAACATATTTTTCGTCATGTAAGGACCCTAAATCGTGAAAATCTGGAGAAATCTCAGAAGTTGATTTTTTTACCATTACAAAAATAATTAGAAGGGGCAACATAAAAGATAATACCAGGAAACCCAGCTGTAAAAGGTGAGATATTTCCTGAAAATGTAAAGTATTGTAATGATATAAACAGGGGTATAAAAATCAATTTTAAAATATGATTAAGGGATTACAATAGTTAAATATAATCAGGATCAATTTAAATATGAATTGGGAATATGAATACTTAGTATGCAATTAGAAAAGAAAATATAATTATAATTGAATAAAATATGGCTAATTGAAAAACAGATGGATTCAAATATAATGTAATATTTAAATAATAAGGTTTGAAGGTAATGACAAATACTTAATCGAAATAAATTATTATAAATTGTAGGTAGAAATCAAAACTAAGGATATAGAGTGTTAAAAGTAGAAAATGATATCGTTCAAGACTTTTTGTTTTGATTATTAGGATAAAAAATTTGAAAAAATGTGGCTGTAATTAATTTGGTGTAATAGAAAAGTATAAAATAAACCCTATTTTAAAATTAATATGTTTGGAGATTAAGAAGGGTTATTTGTAAGACTAAATTTGCGTGGTGATATGAAAATGAAATTTAATTGAAGAAGAAGAGATATAAAACTAAGGAAGCTTGCAAGTATGTGGTAAAATCTACAAAGGAGAATACATAGAGAAAAGTACTAATTGAAGTTTATTGGAGAATTACATTTGACATTGTATATTAATTGATTTGGATTACGTCGAGCTGTTGGTGCTAGGAGAGAATTCCAAGTAAGGACAATTGGTAGAGAAAGCACGTTTGAGAGATATGGCGGATGCAGTGTTGGAGTTGGGTGGCTGGAGCTAGGGTGTATTTGGTTCCATGCTGTGTAGGAGTTTATGTCCCTGATTCTGGTCAGTTTGGACATCGTGTCTGTCATAGGAGCTGTTTGCTGTGTTTGGGGACTGAAGGGGTTATGGTAGTAGGCAGAATGGAGTAGATTGGTTGACATCCAGGACATTGATAAGTTCTAGTTAAAGGTGGGTCAGTTTAGATATTTGGGTAAGCACTAAAAGAAAATAAAGACTTAAAAGGTATTATTAAAGAATTACTTACTGTTTGATATTGTTGTGTGACAAATGAAACGATCTGGTATTTGTCATTTAATTTTCAAATTTGTTTGACATATCATTTGACAGAAGTTATTTTCTAGATAAAAGGAATCCACTTCTGATTTTCAGGAGTTAGCACAAAAAATAATTATTAACATTCAAATAATAAACAGGGCAATTTAAATTGATAAAAAAAATAATAAACATATAATAATAGGTTACAACAAGTAAGAACCCGAATCAGTACAGATTAATGGCGCGATACGTGAAGTCGTAGCAGTATGCAGGGAAGGATGGCACGGAAAATATGGACAATATAATAAGGGCCCCAAAAGATTGGTAGATAGGTATAGTATCCTAAGACCTAAGATGAGTGATACTACCAAGTATAACTGGAAAAGTATGGGCAAGAATATGAGAAAAAAGGCTGAGAGAAAAATTAGAAGACACTATAGGAGACAGTCAATGTGGATTCATAAAAAGAAGAGGAATGCAAAACAATTGTTTTCTTCTTCTAAGGAAAATTAGCGAAATACAATAATCGAGGAAGTGAGATTCACATATGTTTTATACACACCCAGAATGAGCTCGGCATAATAAAAACAAGAAACATATAGGAAACACTAGAAAATAGAGATAAAGGAACGACAGAGATAAACACGATCAAACTGTTATATAACAAGCAGCTGTAAGCTGTTTGGGGCCATTTGTTTCACATCTTAAAACCGCAGCTTCGAGCCCGTTTGGGGTCATGAGTTATCATCTCCGGAATAAGCGTAATGCTCTCAGCTAAGTAGTGCAACCTAATAAGCCCGATGAAATAAACTGTAACAGTATTTGATATGTAATGGCACATTTGATTGGTTCCATATTTGTTTGTGTAGTTGTATGGCACTAATAACTGCTATGATAGCATTAAATCGGGGTGTTCCTTTCAAGTAAGTACCGAAAAATCATAATTTATACTATGTCTGCACAGGTTATTATATGCAGCCTTGTGTAATAATTCTAATGCACATGCTTTTATTATTAAGTATCTGATTTCGTTACTTCTTGTGTATTTCAGATGTTGTGTTATTGACTTCTGCGATTGATCTGAGTTTAAAACTTCTTGCCCTATCTGAGTATATTTGTTGTATTTGAAAAACTTGCTGGGCTCAGGTTATTTGGAAATTACATTTAAAGAACTGCACGCCGTCTCCACGGCGTCTAGCTAGCGAGCCTTCAAATATACTCTCGTAGCGTTACCATATTGGAATAGAATTAGGGAAAATATAGTGAAGAACGTCTTGACGCTAACAAAGCATGGGTAGAAGTGGAAGTGGTAAAAACAGCAGAGGAATAGTGATAGAATGAAATACAGTAGGACAAAAAATGCAAGAGCGCAAAGAGTGGAAAAAGCGGTGGCCAAAAGTGTGAATAACCATCTGACATCAAGCTTTGCACCTCAATGGTAGACATGTTTAGAATTATCTGTGTATGACAGTAATATAGCCTAGTATGAGCAAAAAGAAAGTTCATCAATGATGCCTTTGGCATTTTGAAGTCATGTGTTCTATAGCACCAGAAAATTACACCTAATTCTTGTCACTGCTATTTTATAGACAGTGGCTGATATCACAACGTGATCGTAACCGTGATCAAGACTTCCCGTAATAAACGCAACGAAAATATTTCCAAAGTCTGCAGGAAAAGAAGAAAGAGAAGATCACAACCTCACTTTGTAAGAAATGACATCTTCATATTTTCTGTTGTTATAACTTATAACACACATAACTTCACACTTCCAAAGACACCCTTGATAAACTTTCTTTTTGCTTATGTGATATTTTTTAAGATGAAGCCCCCCTTCCCCATTTTTCTTTTGTTTAACATATGAACTTCCGACTTTGTAGTCCTACGAAAATCTGTATACTGTTAGCATTGTGACCTTGGTGGGAATCCGCATTAAAGTTATGTTTTTTGTAATAAATATTTTTACAGTAGTGTATGGCTTTTCTAGTATAGAAAGGTTCAGGAGATTTACATTGACAATTCTTTATTTTAAAAATATATACACAAATTAATTCGTTTTTGATCAATGGCGCCAGGGACAACTACTTTAGATAATAATCCCCCTTTTTCCAAATGTCAAGCTCACTACGAGGTTTTATGATTATATAATTCATTGATTTATAATAATTAGCCTCTTTTACGATGCCCAGGGCCATACACATCATGCGAGAAGTTCAACGGAGGTAATGGGTCGCATACGACTTGCATTATGCTCTTCTGCACCCACTCAACCAAGTGGGATTGTATAATAAAAAAACCAATATTTCAGAAAATTATTGAAAATAAAACAATTTTCTATAATTTTAATAGACTAATACGTTGCAATAGAGAAATACTCATAATGGTTAAACAACAATCTCCAAATTAGTATTCTAATGATACTAAATTATGACGTATACAATTAATTAATTAGTCTTAAAATAGAAGTGAATTGTGTGCATAATATTCTTCAAGTATGTAAATTAGGTAATGTAATTTATTATTTTGTATATGATATAATGGAGTTGGTTGCTTTGGAAATACATAAAAAAAATAAAAATAATAGTTTTTTCCCAGAAGGGAATAAAAACGCTTGTTCTTTCCAAACTGAAGAAAAATAAATAGAATTTTGCGAGTGTGCTAATTTGTCGTTTATCGAATGAATACATGCGAGGCAGAAGGGCCGCAACTAAATAAAAGTCAGAACGGTAAATAAATTAATACACAAGAAAAGCTCCCGACGCCCAGAGATCACCCAAAGGCAGTCTCTAAGCACGCCTGCATATACGAGATTAACGGTCTGATTTGAGCCACTTCAACAAGAACAACCATGAAACCCCGTTACAGCTGTATAGGCCTCGCCAGAAACCACCTGCGTTTATTCTGGGGGCCCCTGTGAGTAAAAGGGAAACTAGAGGGGTGGTCAACCTTGTTGGAAAAGCAATGTAAGTTAGTATTTATAGGAAGCTAAACAAATCTATCATTTACCTGTGAATTATTGCTGGTGTTTCGCCGAAGTGAGGTTAAAAAAGGAAATTTATCTAATTTAGAATAGATGAAGTAGATATCTGTTAAATGTTGAATTTAAATTTGAAAATAAAATTAAAGAATTATAATGTAGGCATGACCCTACCTGATATGAGCCAATTGTATTTAAAATAAAATAAGCTGTGCTACTTGGAAAACGTAATGTTATTGCACAGTAAATAATTTACGGACACAAAAGGCATTTTTTATTATAAAAGAAATTAGGCAATAGTGTGGGGTTAATTATTATAAAATCTCAAACATAAACCATTACATAAATAAATATATTCCAAGTAGGGCTAATTTTAAAGCTAATATCACTTCAATATATTTAACAAAATTTACTATTAAAATTAATGTAAGGTAATACTAATTAATAAGTAATGAAGTACGCTCTTGCTTATTTCTTAACAGAAAACATAAAAAGGCAATATTGCCCCCCCCCACAGCCTTTGAAATTGTTTTCAAATTATTTGTAATTAGTATCGGGTTGATTATTAAATAGTTCAAAATATACAATTTAAGTCGGTAAGAATCTAAGAAATTTTTCAAAAATGGTAAGGCTGACAAAAAGTACATTTTATCAATGAAAGCGTGTGGAAATAGCACTTAAAGCCAAGAGGAGTCGCTACTTTATTTGATGAAAAATACTCTGTTACTGATCGTCGCAGTAAATTCTGTGAAATCATGATGAGTAGATGTAGCGACTATCTAGAATCTAAAAACAAAATGATTTCTCCTGACGCAGCTACATGCCTAAATAGTGTGATCAATTGATATGTCTATCGATATTGGTCTAGAGAAACTTTGTATGCGCTGGGTGCTTGAATGCTCGGATCTCATATCGAATATGAATAAAAACTCAAAGTGTGGACGAATATTGTAGTTAATCGCATATATTTCTTCAAAAATTATTCCACAAATGAGTAATATTTAGATTTTCTACAATATGAATTAGCATCTGCTCTCAACAATACTCTTTTGTAAACCATTCGATCAGTAAACGAGGTCTAATACGATAGTCGTTTTATAGGAATTGTTGAATAGCTGTAAATACAAAATATTAAAATAATTTATGTTTTTAATATTTTCAAAAACGTTTTACGATCTTATTTTTGAAACTAAGGCATTCGTAAAACTAGCTCTCTAGTTTTCATGTGGTTTATATAAAATAAAGACGCCAGCGCCAGCGTGGCTGAGCGGTTAGGGAGCTTAGGCTGCGGTGCCACGGTACGGGTAGGGATGTTCGATACACCGAAAAGTACCAGTACTATCGTATCGTATCGTATCGACTTTAAAGTACCGGTTCGGAACAGTATCGTATACAAAAGTACCGGTACATGAAATACCGGTACACAATCGATCCGGGATATTTTCTAAATTTATTTATGCCACACTTCGAGTTCTGGTATAGCAAATAGAAGTTTAGCAATAATAGTGGTGTAACAATCAAGAAATCAACAATTGAAAAATCAGTATTAGAAATACATTTATTAAATAGTAAACATATAAACGCTCAAAAACTTTAAAACTAACATAATAGTAATTTACGTAACAAGTTTCGAAAGTGATATTTTACGGGATGAGTAGGAAGTTTCCAGGACGAGCCGTAGGCGAGTCCTGGAATCCTGCGAGGCCCGTAAAATCACTTTCGGATCGTGTTACGTACAATATTTTTTCTGCTGGCGTTTATTATGTTAAAAAGAATATGGATGGATACATTACTTATGAACTTTATATTATACAAATTACATATAACAATCACTCTCACGAATACATTACTTATGAATATTAATTACACAATTATAACAATTACTTATATTAATATTATTAGGGATATTAACAGAAGTGGCAGTCTTGCAGTTAGTATTAGACGTATTAGTATTTGTACTAGTTTTCGAGATACTAATTTCGTTATTTTCAATCTGTGAAGCTATGTGAATTTTGTTTCTTAAAGAATTTTCTACGTATCCCTCTGCTACACTGGTTGGTTTCCAGCCTAAGTGTCTCTTCAAATTGGTTATACTACCACCACCATCAACGAGTAAAGTGGCTGAGCTCCTTCGTAAACAGTGCCCGGTGTATTCTTTGGGGTGCGGTAATTTAAGAAAGTCAGCAATCTTGTGAATACCAATAGGTTGTGTAGTACATCTTCCGTTTTTGTAATATACAAATAATCTACGATGAGGTGTGTTTGCTTGACGTAATGACAAATATTTTCTGTATAACGAAATATTATTTTCTCCAATGACGACAAAGGTTCTTTCCATATTCGTTTTAGAAGTAGGAATTTTAATCACTAACATGGTTGTCTTATGTTCTATATCATCTAAACTCATTTTACAACGCTCTTCACGACGACAAGCGCCTGCCAAACCAATTATTAATGCAACCTAAACATACAAAAAAATTAATCAAAAGGAAGAAGAGAAATTAGATTTAATCATATATCTAATACTTACTATATTGCTAGCGGCTATGAGTGGGAAACTCACCGATGAAGTGAGACACACAACCAACTCCTTCATGTATACGGTGAGCTGTGCGCAAGCGCGGCGGCGTCGTCCGCCCAATGGAGAAGTGGTCAAGTTTAAAATTCGCTTCTAAAGGCGGAGTTCGAATTCTCACGCATGCGCACGAGACGGGTTATACTCTAAGTGAGACTATGTCGGCGCCGTAATGTTTTCTGAAGTTTCCAGGCCCTACCAGCAATATAATATGTGTATTATATATATGGATTTAATTATATTACCTTTGTCATTAGGTAGATATTATCTCCAGCTTCTAATAAGAGTTTATCTATTTCTTCTTTATTCAATACTCTTGATTTTTTTGGTTTATAGCCAACGGATTTTCTTTTAAGGAAAGCAATAACTTTGGGATAGCGGCTTATATCTATATTATTTTTAATGTTAATTGTGGACTTAAGCATCGAGTAATTGCTCCAGAGGCTTGACTGCTTTAAGGTTTTAGATTTTTCCATTAAATATGCAAGAATGACTTCTTCATTTATAGTATGCACATTTTTATCATTGCTCCATTTTTGAAATAAATTGTAGACCAATTCATACCTCTCTCTTGACTTTAGCGGCAATAATTCATAAGTAGCCGCTTTAGCAGCTTCACTAATCTCATGTGGAATTAGTTCGGCCTCACTTTTACTACTGATTTCGATTTTTTGGAATGGAAAAGCGAAAACACACACGAATGTTATATGACAAGCGCTGTCATAATAAAAAAAACAGGTTGATGTTATTGCCAAGGCCGTCTACATAGATTACATGGATACACAAAATCGTCCCGAAAGTAAAAAATCGGGAGTGTGCTCCCCTAGACTTTCTCGCAAATACCTTGAGGCAAACTGGTACTTTACTTGAATGGATACCGCTACCTGTTTAGGTAAAATGCCACTTCCGGTTAACCGATCATGCTGAAATGTAATATCTGGTAGTTTTTCTACATAAGAAATGTATGTACAAAATTTTGTTCAAATATCTCGAAGCAAACTGGTACTTTACTTGAATAGGTACCGCTACCTGTTTAGGTAAAGTGCCGCTTCCGGTTAACCGATTTCGCTCAAAATTTGATAGGAATCTACAAATTTTGAATAATGACTATGTACATAATTTCAAGGGTCTAGCTTATTTCGTTTTTAAGTTATCGTGTTCACACACACACACACACACACACACACATACACACACACACACAGACATAATTCGAAAAATGTTTTTTTCGGACTCTAGGAGGTCTAAAACGTCAAGATTTGTCAAAATCTCGAAGTCGATTTTTTTGACGATTACAATACTTTCTCTATACTACCGTATGCGAGAAAGTAAAAAACTCACTTACGTGGGAGATTTAATATTATAGCTGAATCTAGAATTTGAATATCAATCAATATTCAATAACTTCGGAGTACACTGTATTTGTATTTGCATTAATCATCCTGCTGACCATATGGCAGCCGGATTTCAAAAATTTGTGTTTTTATGCCCTTTGTTCAAAATTATAAATATATATATACAATTTAACAAAATGTTGTCAGTCGTGTAATTTTAACATCCTGTGCGGGCAGTCTTCCTACGAGAGGTAGTTCTTGTCGCCATCTGTTAGTCATAAGTTTAATGTCTTTGCAACTAAATAGAAAATTTTATTTAGAATTAGCTTTCAGCATGTAACTACCGAACGAGTATACTTCTAATACCGTGTAACATAGTACTAAGGTACTAAGGTACTCGTATATTAGGTTTAATCGATTTATTATAACCTAAGGAATCTATGATTAATAGGTGGGGAGGCAGTTCTGGGACATCCTGTATTTAGTAGAACAAGCTATACATTTTTCTCCATTGACTCCGTACCAAACTGCTTGTAATTCATTTGCACATCAACTACTTTTCCAAAAGGTTATATTTTTTGTATTTTCTTTGTTTTACACATTTTACGATCTGAGGTATTGACTGGACATTCTAATAAAGATATATCGTTTATCCTAAACCAATTTTCTCAATCATTTAATAGTATGACCTTGTTACAACATATAATCGTCATTGTTAGCTGAAGCGTCAAGATTGGTGACAGAAGTTGCTATTCCTGTATTTGCTAATGTTTCGTACCTTCTAAAAGTATATAGAAGATGGAAGATATGAAATCCCACAGTATACTTGAAGCTATGTAAAACTGGTCGTAGAAAAAATCGGGAGTGTGCTCCCCTAGACTTTCTCGCAAATACCTTGAGGCAAACTGGTACTTTACTTGAATAGATACCGCTACCTGCTTAGGTAAAATGCCACTTCCGGTTAACCGATCATGCTGAAATGTAATATCTGGTAGTTTTTCTACATAGGAAATGTATGTACAAAATTTTGTTCAAATATCTCGAAGCAAACTGGTACTTTACTTGAATAGGTACCGCTACCTGTTTAGGTAAAGTGCCGCTTCCGGTTAACCGATTTCGCTCAAAATTTGATAGGAATCTACAAATTTTGAATAATGACTATGTACATAATTTCAAGGGTCTAGCTTATTTCGTTTTTAAGTTATCGTGTTCACACACACACACACACACACACACACACACACACACACACAGACATAATTCGAAAAATGTTTTTTTCGGACTCTAGGAGGTCTAAAACGTCAAGATTCGTCAAAATCTCGAAGTCGATTTTTTTGACGAGATTTAATATTAGTAGTGTACTTAGAGGGGTTCTGCCTCACTTTGCATGTATCCCGAACGAACTCGGGCGAGGTCGCGGGTCTAGCCGGGGTCAAGGTCATTGGCCTAGCCGGGACCAAGGTCATTGGTCTCACCTAGGTCACGTGCCACTTCCGGGAATTTTTGGGCTAAATGTCAAATTTTGAAGGATTCCCACGATGAATTTTTGGGTTAAAAGTGTCATTTTTGAAATTTTACAAGATTTCTACGTTTATCAAAATGTTCCCAGGCTCAACAGGATGTGAGTCATCGTCTGGCAATGCAAAACTAGTTGAGACTTGTAGATGCAGGATGTTATTGAACAATGGCGTCCATTGTTTGAGAAATCTGCACGAAATTGGACAATGAAGGTATTGTTGTCTGGAGATTAAAATGTGCAAAGCTGGTAAATAGAACAATGACATCCATTGTTTTAAAATCAGCACGACATTGGACAATAAAGCCATTGTTGTCTGGAGATTAAAATGTGCAAAGCTGGTAAATAGAACAATGACATCCATTGTTTTAAAATCAGAACGATAATTGGACAATGAAGCCATTGTTGTCTGGAGGAATTTTTTGCTGACCGCCATTATTAGATAAACAGAATGTGAAGCTTCAGACATGCCCAGACATGTTTGAGAAATGTGCAAAGCTGTTAAAAATTGAACAAAGGAACCCATTGTTTGAGGAAAAATCTGCACGACTGCTAAATTGAATGCTGCCTTTGTCTGAATTTTTTGCTGACGCTGCCCTCCATTATCAGCTGCGACGATGAATAAATAGATCGGCTCGGCAGTTTTGAAAAAAAAATCGCAAGAAAATATGAAAATCCAAACCATTTTAAATATCTTGTTAGGTGTTCGTTTTATTGAATAGGTCGATTGGAAGCATCTTTTAGTAGATAGGTAATGTGTTCGATCCCGCTGGAGGATTGTTTAAGCGGTAGACAGTATTTAACATAATACAAAAGTGTTGCGGTCTTAGAGACATTGTTTGTAAGCAAAGTAAATATTACGTGTTTTTTTCCAGTACTTTATTAAATACACAGTCTCGAAAATTGAGCCGATAGTTATATATTTCGGTTGGATTTATGTACAGCACCCCCTCGCTTTAGAAATAAGCAAGTTCCTAAAGAAATATTATGATGCTGTAGAGATTTACACGTTACAGTTCGGTGTGTATAAAAATTACGTATTTATTAAATATTACTGTTAACAAAGCTGTTAAACGTATGATACAGGCAGTTATTAATTAGAGTGGTGGTTTAATTTTATCATTAGAATTTCGGTTTCTTACAACGGTATTTGTAAATCATTCGTAACTAGTCCACCTATACACATTTATTTACGTTATGCATGTGCAGACTTGCTTGTTAAGCAAGGTCGTTGACTTATAGTATGCAGTGTAGGAAATGTTATCATATGACTTTGTCAGCACGCCATAAAAGTTGGGTTTTGTAGTATAAGACATCCGCAAGCTAATTCGGTAGAGAGGTGATAAAATACTTAAAGAAAATATTAGCAGATAATACATTTGAAAAATCTGCACGACTAATACTTAAGATTATTACAATTACATGCTAAAGACTGCAGACAAAAAGTAAGATTAAAATCAAAAATTTTAAAATAAAGCCCTGAAAATAAGAACTAAATAAAACCAAATAAAAGCTATTAGGCCACAACAATACTCTAATTAATAAGGATGCTATACCCAACGGCGAGGGACAGTTTATTTTTACCGCATAAAAACTTATTGCTTAGAAATCAGGTTCAGATACCTGTTTAATGGAAACATTTTCTTGAATTTCTAATCAAATCTAAAACTTTGGGTCTTACGTAAAAATCTTTAAGTCGTTAGGTTGACTGTGTCAAGTTTCCACGAAAAAACTAAAGCTCCTACAGGCCAGATTCTTGGATCAAGTAAATAATACAGCAAGGCATAAAAAGTTGGTTTTTTGCAGTATAAGACATCTGCAAGCCAATCCTAAACTGGTAGTTTTAAATAGTAGAATTTTATAATACAAAACAGGAGCGATAAAATAATCGTCAGCATTTTTTTCAGTTTATCCGATTCGGCAACTTCTGCATATTGCAAAAACAAACACCTTCTTTGTTCTTGTGTTAGCACCTTGGCTAAGAATGTTATGAATCCGACGCCACAGCACTATGTGTTTTAACTACATTTTTCAAAAATAAAAAGCAGCTTAAAATATTGCTCCTAAAAGGAGTGGTGCTGTAGTTTTATCATTGGAATTTCGATTTCTTACAACGGTAGTCCAGTTTTTGGTTGCCACGAGCATAGTTGTAACAGAGACTATAGAAGATATAAACAGACAGTAATATTAATCTAAAATTGAATTAACAAAGTTGTTAAACGCATGATACAGGCAGTTATTAATTACTTAATTGTCCTATATCCGGTATTCATGGTTTATCTGATTTTAATAGTCGAATAACTAAGGTTATTACAATGCTAAAGACTGTGCGCAAAAAGGTAAGATATCAAAATTTTAAAATAAAACCCAGAGAATAAGAATAAAATAAAATAAAGCTATTAGATCACTGCAATATATTAGTAAAAAATACTCTAATTAATAAGGATGCTACACTCAATGGTGAGGGACAGTATAATTTTGCCGGATAAAAACTTGTATAAGAGAAAATCTCAAACAAAAACATTTTGTCAGACCTGTCTAGACTTGCGGATGTGAGTCATCGTCTGGGAATGTGCAAGGTTGCTAAAAATAAACCGGTTGTCTGAGGTTTCTGCGTAGGTCTGCGCGGGAGTCTGCGCGGAGGTCTGCGCGATGGTTTGGCGGTAAATTTAAATTACACTCAGGTTTTGACGGTAAATTTAAATTATGATTAGGTTTTTGGCGGGAAATTTAAATTCTGCGTGTTGTCTGAGGTTTCTGCACAGGTCAGCGTGAGGGTCTGCACGAGGGTCTGCGCGGAGGTTTATGCGCAGGTCTGCGCGAGGGTTTGGCGGTAAAATCAAATTCTGTGCAGGTTTGGCGGGAAATTTAAATTCTGCGCATTATTTTGACGGTGAAATTCAAATTATGCTCAGGTCTTACAGGTAAACAGATAGGTAGACAGGCAAACAGTCAGACAGGCAGTATGGTTTATGTCTTAATCTGATTTTAATAGTCGATTAGAGTCGAATAACTAAGGTTATTACAGTGCTAACAACTGTGCGCAAAAAATTTTAAAATAAAACCCAGAGAATAAGAATTAAATTAAATAAATCCGAGTAACAGGTATTAGATCACTGCAATACCCTAATTAATAAGGATGCTATACTCAATGGTGAGGGACAGTATAATTTTGAACTTATCTAGATTGGTTAAAAATCAGATGTATGTATAAGAGAAAATCTCAAACTTGTTTAAAAACATTTTGTCAGACTATAAAAAATTCCTGTCTAGACCTGCGGATGTGAGTCATCATCTGGGAATGTGCAAGGTTGCTAAAAATAAACCGGTTGTCTGAGGTTTCTGCGCAGGTCAGCGCGAGGGTCTGCGCGCGGGTTTTTGCTCATGCTTGGCGGTAAATTCAAATTCTATGCAGGTTTTTGGGCGGGAAATTTAAATTATAATCAGTGGAAAATCTGGGAGTGTACAAGGTTGCTAAAATGTATGGGGCCTTTACACCAGATGTAGTTAATGACCTCCATTATCAGTGTCTATAAATTTGGTAGACAGACAGACAGGCAGACAGACAGACAGACAGACAGACAGACAGGTAGGCAGACAGACAGACAGACAAGACAGGTAGGCAGACAGACAGACAGACGGACAGACAGGCAGACAGACAGACAGACAGAAGGTTTAGGTAGAGGTTTAGTTAGTTTTAGAGAAAAGTAGAGTTGATCAATTTCAGCTTGAATGTCTGCAATAATTTCATTTGCTCGGGAAATTTAAATTCTGCGTGTTGTCTGGGGTTTCTGCACAGGTCAGCGTGAGGGTCTGCGCGGAGGTTTATGCGCAGGTCTGCGTGAGGGTTTGGCGGTAAAATCAAATTCTGTCTAGGTTTTGGCGGGAAATTCAAATTATAATCAGTGGAAAATCTGGGAGTGTACAAGGTTGCTAAAATGTATGGGGCCTTTACACCAGATGTAGTTAATGACCTCCATTATCAGTGTCTATAAATTTGGTAGACAGACAGACAAGTAGGCAGACCGACAGACAGACAGACAGACAGACAGACAGACAGACAGACAGACAGACAGACAGACAGACAGACAGACAGACAGACAGACAGACAGACAGACAGACAGACAGACAGACAGACAGACAGACAGACAGACAGACAGGCAGACAGGCACACAGACAGACAGACAGACAGACAGACAGACAGACAGACAGACAGACAGGCAGACAGGCAGACAGACAGACAGACAGACAGACACACAGACAGACAGACAGGCAGACAGACAGACAGACAGACAGACAGACAGGCAGACAGGCAGACAGACAGACAGACAGACAGGCAGGCAGACAGACAGACAGACAGACAGACAGGCAGGCAGACAGGCAGGCAGGCAGGCAGGCAGGCAGGCAGGCAGGCAGGCAGGCAGTTAGGCAGGCAGACAGACAGACAGGCTGACGGACAGGCAGGCATTCTTAACACCATTTATTGTACAGATTGTGAGCAGTAATAGAAATAGGAGTGAGAGAGATGCATGTACCAGTTAAGTATAAGTGTCCAAAATGTAAAGGGGAAACCGATCAAGAAGAACGAAAATGTAGCTATTGCTTGCACATTGCACGAACATATGAAAGAAAACAGTGGTGTTAAACATTATCCTCAATCATATTTCAGACAATTCTAGCGAATAACTGAACTCAGCTTGGTGGACGCTATCGCCATGAATTTGATTCTTATATATACATCTAACAGTTCTGATATCTATTATTTGATAAGAAACTGTTGACGTGTGGTAGTTAATGACCTCCATTATCAGTGTCTATAAATTTGGTAGACAGACACGTAGGCAGACCGACAGGCAGGCAGACAGACAGACAGACATTCTTAACACCATTTATTGTACAGATTGTGAGCAGTAATAGAAATAGGTGTGAGAGAGATGCCTGTACCAGTTAAGTATAGGTGCCCAAAATGTAAAGGGGAAACTGATCGAGAAGGACGAAAATGTATTGCTTGCACATTACACGAACATATGAAAGAAAACAGTGGTGGTAAACATTATCCTCAATCATATTTCAGACAATTCTAGCGAATAACTGAACTCAGCTTGGTGGACGCTATCGCCATGAATTTGATTCTTATATATACATCTAACAATTCTAATATCTATCATTTGATAAGAAACTGTTGACGTGTGAACTAGTTTGAATCTGTCAGTCTCTCTAACTGTCTAGCTGTTTACCTGTCTAGCTGTTTACCTGTCTAGCTGTCTACCTGTTTAGCTGTCTAGCTGTCTACCTGTCTACCTGTCTGGCTGTCTACCCGTCTACCGCTTACATACTTGCGCCGATAATGAAATCGAATGTAGCGACAGAACTTATTAAAACTAAAAATATTATAAGACAGAAAGTTCGAGCTCTTAAGGAGGGTAAGTTGGTGCAACAACAGCTCCTCGGTAAATTTTTTAAACCTGTTACCGAACAAATACAAAGTGTTGCAAAAGAAATCAATACAAAAGAGAATCCTCCATCACAATTTAAGCCTTTCAAATTGAAAAAGAAAGAGAAAGTTAAATACAATTATGATGATGATCTTAAAAGAAAAACTAAATACGATTATGACGCGGATGATGACGATGATGAATATATCAATATACCAAATCCTCCAAAACTAGAATTATTTACACCAAAACCGGCTGATGAAGTGAATCCTCCGAAGATGAACCTAATACAACTATAGCAAACAAATTTCAGCCGCAAGCTATAAGTTCTTTCTTAGAACAGTATGACGAACTTCCTAGGAAATATGTAAGCACTTATCTTATAGAAAGACCAAATCTAGGGAGGTATGGAATTAGATATGATTTTGATAAAAATGTGCTGTAGTATTTTTATCATTCTCCTGCACACGTTCCTTCCAAAAACATGGCAGATTTCAACCAGAAACTTTGCAACTTAAATGAGGTTAAAGAGTGGAGAAATGTACGAGATTTGAAGATTGACGAAAAATATCTAATAATAAATGTGTATCGATGTCCGACTAAATACGGCAATAAAGTGGCGGTGGAATTGGACAACTTCAGATTTATTCTACCAGCACGCTACGATTGCCTAACAGACGCAGACCTACAACAATTAGGAGAACGTCGCTACAATATCATCTCGGGTGGCAAGTGTGAGAGCAGCACGAAACTTGTCTTCGAGGAAATCGTTCAGACAGAGATGACATCCATAGCACAATAATTAGCTGATATGTATTTATAATAATTTTTATACATGTATGTTTTAGGTAAATAAATACAAATATATTTACATTGTTGTTTTATTACACCATTGTGCCCGATTACAGGAACATGCCAGGTTGGCCGAGTGGTCTAAGGCGCCAGATTTAAGCTCTGGTTCCCTAAGGGAAGCGTGGGTTCGAACCCCACACCTGGTAATTCTTTTTTGTTTGTCTAACAAACATCAGTACTTGACAAATTTATTTCAAGATCATTTTTGCAGATCAGCACATTTTAATCTCTAGACTCATCAACTGTATTAGCAAAAACTTCCAACTGTGTTGATTTTTCTAAAACAATGGGTTTCTTTGTTTGAATTTTTTGCAGATCAACACATTTTTTTAATCTCCAGACAACAATAGCTTCATTGTTCTCGAATTTCGTGTCGACTTTAAAACAATGGATGCCATTGTTCTACAACATCCTGCAAGAATAGGCATGTCTGTCAGACGATGACTCACATCCGGTCGAGCCTGAGAAAATTTTTCATTGTTCTATTTACTGATAACATCCTGCCGTGGGTTGTGGTGGTGGTGACACCTGTTCCAGTTCAGATTGCTGTAGTGGTGCGCACCCTTCAAAATTTTGTGTTGGGCTTAACCACCCCTGAATGTTGGCACAATTTATACAGCTGCAGCCCTCCACCTTTGATATGTTAGACGACCAGGAGTGTGGTTGTCCCATTGGAGGAGTTGGAGGAGGAGGATTTTCTTCAGTCTCACTCCAGAGTATAACCTCCTCCTCTTCCTGGCTCCACGGATCGTCAGCCCATGAGTCAAAACCCCAACTATGATTTGAGAAGCAGTCTTCGGTCATTGTTATCGTAAAACTAATGTTTCTATGATTAGTATTCTTATATATAATATTTTCCCCTACCTTACACCGGCTGCAGGAAGTGTTTGCGTAAGCTATAACAGGTCTGGACAAGTCTGAACACGTCTGGACAAGTCTGAACATGTCTGAACAAGTAGACAGCAGACTGCGATTAATGGTTTTGATTATACCACTTGTGCAAAATGTGAACATTTTGTATGGCACATTGAACCCGTGTACCAATATGATGAGAACAAAAATTAATATAATTATACAAGATCTTTAATTGTTTTATATTTGGGCAAGCTGGTAAATCGATAAATTTTACATTATCACTTTGTTCTTCGATCAGCATTTTTTTAAACCATCTTCTTTTATCTAACCCTTTGAGAAATATGGAATCACCGCTTTGTATGATCTCTCCTATGTACAGAGACAATTTTTCGTAGGGTATTGTGTCATGCTGATTATTATTGCTCCATTTTAACCCGTGCAAATTAGTTGTAAGCCAAATCACTTGATCTTTTAGAGAATTTGAAAGGTGTTCGTACGGTATCGGTGGTTCTACTATCCGATGGATTGTAACATTTGTATGACTATCATATACAGCTATTTCTTTGCAAATAAAGTTGCTATTTTTATACTGAAAGCCTTGAATATCTATAAATTTCATCACTAATGTTGTCGAAAGAACAATCAATCTGCAACTAGTTGAACTAGTATCTAGCTAACTATTTTTATGTCACTGGTAAAAGGATTATATTTCACTTTTCGATCGAATAAAATCAATGCGTAAGCTGAAGTGTTTTTCGGTATATCAGTATTGGTTTCAAATTCCAGTCGAATATCTACAGCACCGCCTTTTAATGTTTCATTTTGTCTAGAACAATCTATTACGGCTAGCGGAGCTATACTTTTGAATTGTGCAGGCGTAAGAACAGGCTGATTGTCATGTTCGTAGTAAGATGATTGAAAACCTGCAAACATTTCATACAATTGCGCATATCGATTGCTGGCAAATTCCAGATTTAAATTATCATAGGGATATCTTTCGGAATTGAGATAAAGTGTAATATTTCTTAAATCGCAAGAATCAAATTGGGCCATATTTTTAACAGTTTTATTTTTTCGGTCTGTTTGGAAGCCTACGATAATGTGACGCGGAGTTTCTACTTGATTAACATTTTTTATTGCCCAAGTGTGTCGTTTTGTCTGTTGTAATGCCGGATACTCGTGTAATTCCCAACTTCTAAAATTGATTTCCAACTGACTACTTTGCTCAATGTATTTTAGTAATTTTAAACGATTTACATCAGCTACCGAAATGTGCGGTACTCTCCAATAGACTTTTGTTAATTCTACTTTAAGTTTTTCATCGACCGTATTAATAACAGCATTTAAATCTTGATTGCTTCTAATAAGTACTAATTCTTGTCGAACGTTTAGTAAAATTTTTCTAAAGTCTTCAAAAACTCCCATCAACATTTCGCAGGGGACAAATATCTGAAAATTACCTTTTGAATCGACCAATCCGTCAATAGATGTTTTGGTAGGTGTCCAACCTGCATTCTCCAAGCGAATACTTTGAGTCGAATTATATGAAACGTAGGCTTTCATAGTTGCAGTTATACCAACATTTCTTACACGATCAACCACTACACCATTAAGTTCATATCTAATTTCATCTAGTAGGTGAGATATGCCTAAATTTGTAAATGATCCCGTTGCAGTAGCTTTACTATCTGCATCCTTTAACAATTTACCTTCGAAACATATAACACTCTTGCACGGTAATGTGTACACATCTTGATGTAAAATAGGTATTCGTATTTCATCGTTATTATTAAATGTTGTAGAAGAATAGGGCTGATGTGTATGTTTCTCCGCATAGACAATCGAGTTATCTTGAAAAGCTGTTTCAGTAACGTTTAGTATTTCAGAAGTCGTCCTTTTTATTTGATGTAAAACAAGCGCTCTTAATATTACAGAATATTAAAATTTTTCGAATATTAACAGTAAAATTTAATTTAATAACAGTCCAGATGTTTTTTCTTTTTGATTTCCCCCTCGCCGTCACTTCTAGTAGCAGTTAGCTTCAAACCTAAAGATTTTAGAAACAGTTTATTGGCAGATGTTAATCTATCGACTGCAGGCAGCCTACTGATGTTCGAAACAAACTGATCATCCCTAATATATGTTTGTTGCGGCTGCTGCTGCTGCTGAGAGTTGTATCTAACCACCATTTTGTTTCTTGAGATGCAACCTTACCGTGATGGCTTCTCCGCAGAAATTGACCAATTTACCGTTTTGATCCAGTATTTGTATGACAATGTTATCAATAATTCTCGTATTGATTGGTAGATATATAACGTTAGAGGGATTTTCTACAATCTTAAATCCTGGCGGATCTGTAGGGAAAAATTGATGAACTCTGTGTACAGCATTGCTGTTGTGATAAGTACCAGTTACGATATTGCAATCAATACATATAGTATTAACTTTAAATATATCTACAGGATTATCGGAAATATATCTACCATAAGCTTTCAATTTCTTAGGTTTGAACCCTAATAACTGTCCAATACTATCTTTAGCAGTAAAATCGATTGCTAAGGACGATTTAATTTCACTCCTGAGCGTGTTATTATTAGGCTTAATATGTAGCACAGGTTCTGCTTGGTGCTGCACAATATTTTTTTCTAGTATATCATTAGCACTACCTGCTTGAGGGGAGGGTGACTTTGTTACACCTATACCCAGTTCATGTCTAATATATTGACTTATATCGGCAACTTCATATGAACCGTGAGGTATTTCAATTACAGCTTGTTTACCATCAATATCAGTATAATGAAATTTATTATTATTCGAATCAATATTAGGTATAGTATTATAAGCTTCAAAACTGATTAATCCTATAACGTATTCAGATTTCGGATCCAGATGTATGGATGGATACTGAGCTGTGAGAACAGATTCATTTCCAGACAAGGTAAACGTCCACGACATGTTTAATAGTAGACGGTTTAACTAGAACTGAAACAAAACATCTAGAGACCTTTAATTTTAATTACATTCTCCTCCTCTTCCTTCTCTAAGAATCTTACTGGAAATAAAACAACTTTTATTAAACAATAGGTTTTATTTTTCCTTTTACATCCTTATTCAGTATACATTGCAATTGTTTATTTAAGATAGGTTCTAACAATAGAGACATTTTATCTATTCTATTCTTAAACCTCATCCTGTCGAGTGCACACAACTGCCAGTAATTGTATGGAAGTTCATCATCCTCCTCTTCTTCTTCTTTCTGACGAATTTCAACAATCGGGTCAAAGTGAACCTGCTTGTTGATTTTACTTCTGGCGATCTTTGTCGTACAACACCAAGTCATGTTTAAACTGGGTTATTAACAAGTTCAGGTCTGGCTGCCGCTCGCTTAATTTCAAACAAGAAAGTTCCTTTGAAATATCTTTTAATTTACAATATATTTCAATATCTCTGTTCAATTTCTCCAGATTTTTAGTAAAGCGGTTGAACTGCATTCGATATTTATAGTATCGTTGCTGCTGCTTCATAATGCCAATGTGTACAATTCAGAATTCCCACACTATAAGTACATCCTCAGACGATGACGTCATCCCCCCCACATCTGCAAGTCTTGACAAGTCTGGACAGGTCTGGACAGGTTTTTCTCGCAGTAAACTGGTAGGAAGCTAACACATGGCATCGTGCAAAAATTGTAAACATAAATGCCCGCAATTTACAGAATCATAAGTTTGAAATGCCTGGTGATTATATTTAATAGGATGACAGCTGCCATTTTTGCCACTTGTCAAATATTTCACAATTTCTATTGGAGGTTTTAAGTCTCCAAAACTGTCAAAGTAAATTGCATCTTTCCCCCGTTTTATGTAAGCCACCCAATGTGTACCAAGATTGGTTTTATCATCCAAATTTACAATACCGCATTCTATATTTCGAACCTGTTTTGGTAAATCATCTCTCATAAAAATGCCGCGAAAGTTAGGAATTTTTAAACGTTTAGCGTATGATTGTAAATCGATATTTGACAAGGCTCGGTTTGGCAGCTGCATTACAAGTTTTTTGTCGTGAACAATCCGTATCCTTTTTTATAAGGTTTTAGATATAAGCCTTTACCTAAAGCTATTGCCTCCATCGTTTTATTATGTCTTTCAGACTCTGCTAATTGTTTTTTTGCCGACTGAGCATCTTTAACCACCTTTGCAATTCCTGCAGCTCCACCGCTAAGAGCTCCTAACGCGCTAAGTCCTGCAAAGATTGGAATCAAGGGTAACATTCCACCTGTTTTTGGCACACGTATTACTCGAGGAGTTTTAATAATCTTGTTTCTCTTTATTTTATTAATTGTCTTAACAGCAATATTTGTAGCATCGCTTAAGTCTCGCAGCAGTCCTCCTCCTCCTCCTAATTCAGTTCGTGCTTTTTTCACTACCTGATTGAAAGTAAGCGTATCTCCAGGTGTTCTCTTTCTCTTTTTACCAGTTTTATTTTTAGCAAAGATTGGAATCAAGGGTAACATTCCACCTGTTTTTGGCACACGTATTACTCGAGGAGTTTTAATAATCTTGTTTCTCTTTATTTTATTAATTGTCTTAACAGCAATATTTGTAGCATCGCTTAAGTCTCGCAGCAGTCCTCCTCCTCCTAATTCAGTTCGTGCTTTTTTCACTACCTGATTGAAAGTAAGCGTATCTCCAGGTGTTCTCTTTCTCTTTTTACCAGTTTTATTTTTAGCTCCCAACCCCATTTTTACTTTTGCCGTCATAGCTGTAGCTACTCCTGCAGCCGAGACACGTTCACCTAAGCTAGCGTCTGAAGCTCTAATACGTCCAATAGCATTTTTAGCTAAAATTCTGTCAGCTTTATGTCGTTCCTCCATATTATCAGAATGTTTTGCATAAGCCAAATCGTGCTCACGACACGCTTGATCTAATTTGTTAATTCCAGGATCTCCTCGTGCAATTCTTTTCTCAAGTTTTGTGCCAGGCCCGCAATATTGATATCCTGGTATGTGCAATTCAAAAGGCAATTTATTAATGAGCGTATTGAGTACACCAGCACCTCGTCGGCGATGGACTGATTTGTTGTTTCGACCTCGAACCATTATATAGAACTGAGAACTGATCGATTAGGATCTTAATATATATAGATATGCGTAGCAGTTTTAGTATGAGTTTCCAAGTAGACGTCATGAGGGTAGTTAAACTAAAAAATAGTTTGCCAATAAAAAATCATGATAATCATACTGCATCTCTAAGCAGGAGACACGGACCGTTGTTACCTTCCACGATACGATGTCTTATTCTAGGTCCATCGAATTGCGGTAAAACAAACATCATTATATCGCTAATAAAAGATGTTAATGGAGTACGATTCGAAAATATTTATATATATTCAAAATCGCTGTTTCAAGCAAAGTTTGAATATCTAAGTATGTTGTTTCAATTAATTCCTGAGGTTGGCTACTATACATACAGCGATGGTGTGAACATTGTACCACCCGATCAAGCTAAATCTAACAGCATTTTTATTTTTGATGACATTGCTTGCGACAAACAGGACGTTATGAGAGAATATTTTAGCATGGGTCGACATAAAAATATAGACTGTTTCTATCTTTGTCAAACATATGCATGTATTCCTAAACATCTTATTCGCGATAATGCTAACATGCTGGTGCTGTTTAAGCAGGACGATATGAATTTACAGAAGGTCTACCGAGATCATGTTAATACCGACATGACTTACGAACAATTTAAAGAAATGTGCGCATATTGCTGGAATAGTCATAAACACGGATTTTTGGTAATAGACAAAGATAGCGATTTAAATAATGGGCGCTATCGTTATGAATTTGATTCGTATATATACATTTAACAATTCTGATGTCTATTATTTGATAGAAAGCTGTTGACGTGTGAACTAGTTTGAATCTGTCAGTCTGTCTAACTGGCTGTTTACCTGTTTACCTGTCTAGCTGTCTACCTGTCTAGCTGTCTACCTGTCTACCTGTCTAGCTGTCTAGCTGTCTACCTGTCTAGCTGTCTACCTGTCTACCTGTCTAGCTGTCTACCTGTCTACCTGTCAACCTGTCTAGCTGTCTACCTGTCTACCAGTCTAGCTGTCTAGCTGTCTACCTGTCTAGCTGTCTACCTGTCTACCTGTCTACCTGTCTACCTGTCTACCAGTCTACCTGTCTACCTGTCTATCTGTCTACCTGTCTAGCTGTCTACCTGTCTAGCTGTCTACCTGTCTACCCGTCTACCGCTTACATACTTGCGCCGATAATGAAATCGAATGTAGCGACAGAACTTATTAAAACTAAAAATATTATAAGACAGAAAGTTCGAGCTCTTAAGGAGGGTAAGTTGGTGGAACAACAGCTCCTCGGTAAATTTTTTAAACCTGTTACCGAACAAATGCAAAGTGTTGCAAAAGTGATAAATAAAAAAGAGAATCTCCCATCTTCAAAACTAGAATTATTTACACCAAAACCGGTTGATGAAGTATTGTGCGAAACCGCCGAAGATGATTCTAATACGACTATAGCAAACAAATTTCAACCGTCTACCAACATAGAACCGCAAGCTATAAGTTCTTTCTTAGAACAGTATGATAAACTTCCTAGGAAATATGTAAGCAATTATCTTATAGAAAGACCAAATCTAGGGAGGTATGGAATTAGATATGATTTTGACAAAAACCAATTTTATTTTGGTGGAGATGAGCTAGATATAAAGGGTTCTGATATAATTGTAAAAAATGTTCGCTATGAAGGTACGCCTGGTTTGTACGAATTACTATTTAAAAACGATCCTCAAATAACTCCAACGTCGACAGATAGAGCAAATTATAATGATATCATAAACAGAACAGGTGCGGCGCATAGAAATTTTGATAAAAATGTGCAGAAGGTAGGTTTCAACCAAACGAAATACAAGAAATTTATAAAATCTAACCTGTCATCATCACCCTCGTCTTCATCAGTGCCATTAAGAGCTAAAAAGCGTTCTGGTAAAGGTATGCAGCAAATGTATAAACAAGTTAGCAATAAACCGATGGATTATGTTTACTGGGATGATCCGAACGAGTTAGTCAATCGATTAAAGTTACTGTATGCCTCTCAAGCATCCGGTCACACAAATCATAGAAATGAAATTGTTAGTATAATAGAAGAGTTAAAAGAGGCGGGAATCATTGAATAAAGTCAGTTCGACAATGTCGAGAGATAAGTTCGGTCGTCACATTCAGCACAAAAATCTATACTTTTACGATGACTGTGAATATTTTAATCTTCAGCATAAACGATTAGTCAATCTTGCGCAATCTCTATTGGAAGAGGATTCTGTCAACAAGACCCTCCTTAACAAAGAACTTAATAAGATTATTTATCGACTTTCCAAACACGAAAACTCTGCTAGTACAAATATAGAAATAGCAAATGAAATTATTGCAGACATTCAAGCTGAAATTGATCAACTCTACTTTTCTCTAAAACTAACTAAACCTCCGCCTAAACCTTCAGTTAGTGAAACTGTCTCATTTAGAGAGGTTCAAAATGACCCGGAAGAAAATAAACAGTTCGATTAAGGCTCAAATAGTAGATGAGTTGCATAAGCCTGCACGAATAAATTTTCGAAGGCGTCGTGTAATAGTAAAAGGATTGGATGATCTTCATCAGGCTGATTTAGTAGAAATGATACCATACTCTAAAGTAAATAAAGGTTATCGATATATTTTAGTAATTATAGATGTATTTTCAAAATATGTTTGGTTAGAGCCTATAAAAACCAAAACCTCTAAGGAAGTTACTAGTGCAACTGAAAAAATACTATCTGAAAGCGGTAGAATTCCGAAGAACTTGCAGACAGATCAGGGTAAAGAGTTTTTCAATAAAGATTTTCAAACACTAATGAATAAATATAAAATTAACCATTTCTCAACATTTAGTTCAAAAAAAGCGTGTGTCGTTGAAAGAGTAAATCGTACACTTAAATCTATTATGTGGAAGATGTTTAGTTTGCAAGGTTCATACAAATGGCTTTCTCTATTATCTCAAGTCAGTCACATCTACAATCACAAAAAACATAGTACAATTGGTAAAAGACCGGTTGATGTGAATAAGAGTAATGAGAAGGAAATTCTCAATCAAGCCTATAATCATATAAAAATGACAGATTTAAGTAATGTAAAATTTAAGGTTGGCGATCCTGTGCGAATTAGCAAATATCGAACAATATTCGATAAAGGATATACGCCCAACTGGACTAATGAAATATTCACAATCGATCAAGTTAAATTAACTAATCCTATTACCTATCTACTAAAAGATGCTTCCCATCGGTCTATTCAAGGATGTTTCTACGATCTTGAGCTTCAAAAAGTTAAATATCCAGACATACATCTCGTTGAACGTGTAATAAAACGAAAACGTAACAAAGTATTTGTAAAATGGCTTGGATTTTCAAATCAGCACAATAGCTGGATTGATGCTAAAAATATTGTCTAAATTACCACGTTGTGATGACTCATCACTTAATTTTCATCGGTGCTATATAAACCTGATGTGCTGTAGTATTTTTATCATTCTCCTGCACACGTTCCTTCCAAAAACATGGCAGATTTCAACCAGAAACTTTGCAACTTAAATGAGGTTAAAGAGTGGAGAAATGTACGAGATTTGAAGATTGACGAAAAATATCTAATAATAAATGTGTATCGATGTCCGACTAAATACGGCAATAAAGTGGCGGTGGAATTGGACAACTTCAGATATATTCTACCAGCACGCTACGATTGCCTAACAGACGCAGACCTACAACAATTAGGAGAACGTCGCTACAATATCATCTCGGGTGGCAAGTGTGAGAGCAGCACGAAACTTGTCTTCGAGGAAATCGTTCAGACAGAGATGACATCCATAGCACAATAATTAGCTGATATGTATTTATAATAATTTTTATACATGTATGTTTTAGGTAAATAAATACAAATATATTTACATTTTTGTTTTATTACACCATTGTGCCCGATTACAGGAACATGCCAGGTTGGCCGAGTGGTCTAAGGCGCCAGATTTAAGCTCTGGTTCCCTAAGGGAAGCGTGGGTTCGAACCCCACACCTGGTAATTCTTTTTTGTTTGTCTAACAAACATCAGTACTTGACAAATTTATTTCAAGATCATTTTTGCAGATCAGCACATTTTAATCTCTAGACTCATCAACTGTATTAGCAAAAACTTCCAACTGTGTTGATTTTTCTAAAACAATGGGTTTCTTTGTTTGAATTTATTGCAGATCAACACATTTTTTTAATCTCCAGACAACAATAGCTTCATTGTTCTCGAATTTCGTGTCGACTTTAAAACAATGGATGCCATTGTTCTACAACATCCTGCAAGAATAGGCATGTCTGTCAGACGATGACTCACATCCGGTCGAGCCTGAGAAAATTTTTCATTGTTCTATTTACTGATAACATCCTGCATGAATGAACATGTCTGCATCCCAGACGCTCGAGCGTGGGAAAATTTCAAAAACTACACTTTTAACCCAAAAAATTCCCGGAAGTGGCCGAGGTCAATGAACCCGACTAGGCCACGCCCACCGGCTAGGCCTGTGACCTTGACCTCGGCTAGGCCCGTGACCTTCGACTAGACTTAGCCAAGTTTCAAACCAGAGGCCGCCACGTGACACTTAGCCAAGTTTCAAACCACCGGAAGTGTCCCAGAACCCGCCTAGGTACACTACTAATATTATAGCTGAATCTAGAATTTGAATATCAATCAATATTCAATAACTTCGGAGTACACTGTATTTGTATTTGCATTAATCATCCTGCTGACCATATGGCAGCCGGATTTCAAAAATTTGTGTTTTTATGCCCTTTGTTCAAAATTATAAATATATATATACAATTTAACAAAATGTTGTCAGTCGTGTAATTTTAACATCCTGTGCGGGCAGTCTTCCTACGAGAGGTAGTTCTTGTCGCCATCTGTTAGTCATAAGTTTAATGTCTTTGCAACTAAATAGAAAATTTTATTTAGAATTAGCTTTCAGCATGTAACTACCGAACGAGTATACTTCTAATACCGTGTAACATAGTACTAAGGTACTAAGGTACTCGTATATTAGGTTTAATCGATTTATTATAACCTAAGGAATCTATGATTAATAGGTGGGGAGGCAGTTCTGGGACATCCTGTATTTAGTAGAACAAGCTATACATTTTTCTCCATTGACTCCGTACCAAACTGCTTGTAATTCATTTGCACATCAACTACTTTTCCAAAAGGTTATATTTTTTGTATTTTCTTTGTTTTACCCATTTTACGATCTGAGGTATTGACTGGACATTCTAATAAAGATATATCGTTTATCCTAAACCAATTTTCTCAATCATTTAATAGTATGACCTTGTTACAACATATAATCGTCATTTTTAGCTGAAGCGTCAAGATTGGTGACAGAAGTTGCTATTCCTGTATTTGCTAATGTTTCGTACCTTCTAAAAGTATATAGAAGATGGAAGATATGAAATCCCACAGTATACTTGAAGCTATGTAAAACTGGTCGTAGAAAAAATCGGGAGTGTGCTCCCCTAGACTTTCTCGCAAATACCTTGAGGCAAACTGGTACTTTACTTGAATGGATACCGCTACCTGTTTAGGTAAAATGCCACTTCCGGTTAACCGATCATGCTGAAATGTAATATCTGGTAGTTTTTCTACATAAGAAATGTATGTACAAAATTTTGTTCAAATATCTCGAAGCAAACTGGTACTTTACTTGAATAGGTACCGCTACCTGTTTAGGTAAAGTGCCGCTTCCGGTTAACCGATTTCGCTCAAAATTTGATAGGAATCTACAAATTTTGAATAATGACTATGTACATAATTTCAAGGGTCTAGCTTATTTCGTTTTTAAGTTATCGTGTTCACACACACACACACTCACACACATACACACACACAGACATAATTCGAAAAATGTTTTTTTCGGACTCTAGGAGGTCTAAAACGTCAAGATTCGTCAAAATCTCGAAGTCGATAATACTTTCTCTATACTACCGTATGCGAGAAAGTAAAAAATACCTAGTTCCGAAAGTGAAAAAAATCGTCCCGAAAATATTACTTTCGGTACGATTTGTGTAAAGTGGGACTTTCGATTTAATAAATCATACCGAAAGTTTTATTTTCGGACGGCTGCAGAAAAACATAATAACTGAAACATTAAAAGTATACAGGGTGTGTTTATTTGAATGTTTAGCATGGGGATCTCGGGAAGTATTGGAGATAGAGAGACGGTTAAATGGGGAAAGAATTGCAGTTTTACGAGCTCAATTTAATGAGCTTTGTTTTTTTGGAAAAAATGCAAGGCTAACTAGATATTTCGCAAAAATGATTTTTTTCTAATTTCGTTCGGTGCCTATAGCTCTGTTATTCTTGACTTTAGAAAAAATGTGTAAAGTAAAAAGTTGTAGACAATTATGAGCTTAATAACACCGTCTAACCAAATGTTTTATTTAAGCTATAATTTTTGAGTTATAACACAAACGTGTATTTTTTTTCTAATGGAAACCATAGTCGGCCATGACTTTATAAAAAAGGACATTTTTCAACGATTCTAACGATATACCACTTGATATAGGTAGTTATTTTTATAAATAAATAAATTATGGCCATTCTTCTCTTTTCGTTTTCGAACTGTTCTTAAATTTGTAGTTCCGTCTGAACTTTTAACTTCACACTGACACAGTGTACATTTTCCTCCAGAATCTATCTTAATAAATACTTTCCAAACGTTACTGGTTGAAGGTGGCATATTTGTTTTAAAAAACACAATATAAACCACAATTTCACTGAATAATAAAAGAAAACTGATAATAAAAACAGAACTGTTAATTAATTTACCGAACACCCACGGCGACCGCGATGGAGTGACGAGTGACACAGTTGTGGCAATTGGCTTATAGGCACAATTTTTTATAATCTCGGGTATAAAATTTTTCTCTGGGATTTACCGAATTTCGCTGCGATATCCTAGTGAGAAGTTGCTGTTGCTGTTATAAATAGTTAAGCTGAATAATGAAGTTCTCTTTGGATATTTAATCATCACCATAAAATTTGTTGGGATTATGAGAGCTCCAGTTCACCAGAATTAGTCATTATTTTACAATTCATTAATTACAATTTTGTTGTACCAGTCGAAATCCGAAGCGTAATACGTACAAAGATTAAACAGGAACATTTCGGCTCAGCAAAATCATTTTGTTTTGATTTTTGTTCTTGGGTTTGTAGAAGCTGAAAATGACTTATTGAAAGTTCGACCATTTAAGACTTCAAGAACTGTTAGTTCAATAAAAGTAATATTTGCACATGGCTTAGGTTTTTTACCCTTGAAGAAAAAGGGCATATTTTGAACCTTTTCCCTTTGGTTTTTCAAAATTTATAGTTTTAAAACTTTTTATATAAAAATAAAAAATTTCATTATATAGTCAAAAGATGAATTATTTCTAGACAGGCGGCAAAAATACAGGATCGGTCTGCCGATCCGATACTGACCAAAAATAAATCGTATTGGATTGGATCGCTGACTGAAATACCGGTACAAAATATCGAGTATCGGAAGATAAAGTACCGGTACTTCAAAATATCGGATCGTACCGCACATCCCTAGGTACGGGGTTCAATTCCCATATCTGGCGGGCGGCCCACCCAGTCGCTTTAAAAATTGGGTACCGAAGCCAAAGTTGTGGAGGTAGGGAAAGTATGGCAGTCGTCAAAGGCGTGATGCTAACCACAACGCCCAGTACGCCGTTAACGGTGTGTCTTGTCTCAGGCCATGTTCCTACATGGAATTAAGTGCCCGAACTTCATATAAAATAAAACTTTATTGATATCCCTCCCCCCACGAATTATTATTAGGGTCAAGATTACACTTAAACCAGAAGTATTGGTCATTATGTACTTGACTCATAAAATTGCAAAGAAATTACAAGTTAAATGTCCGGTTGACCTTGCAACTTGCACAGAAAAAGATTGCGTGAATGCTACAGGAAGCGACTAGCGATATTGGAATTTTCACAAACCCATAAAGAAAAAGCCATTAAGATAATCTTGATTGCACACGATTCTGTTACTATAAAATTTTAAAATTGTTAACATTAGTTCGGTTGTTCTATTTTTTCGATAAAGTTCCGATTGCGCTTAACTAGAAAACGTATTTCAGGATACATTTTTGTAACTTTTAGACTTCTTAGTTCTAGTTCTACTTCTATGGCAAATGAGTTAATTAATAAATAATTAACTTGATCGTTTTTTAGGGGAAAAAATGCAACCAGTGTATAACTGCATTCTGCAACTAGCGATAGGGCACCGTCTGCGTAACTTAATATATAAGAGATTAATTCTTTTATTGTTGTGTAACTGGCACATTACGCTTGTTGACATTATATAATTCGTTCATTCATATACAGTTTACTCCACCATTCAAGCTTAATTTCATTTTAATTATTCGTTTTCATTTCTTTTAATCGCTACTACATTATGTTGGAATTCTAGTCCTGTAGTTTACTTAGAAATACAATGGATGTAAATAAAATAAATGTAAGCTACGAAGAGCGGTACAGTGCGAACCAGCAGTTTTAATTGGAGTTTAAACCACTTCATTTCAGCTCGCTAGTTGAACCCAATCATATAAGTTGAAAGTTATAGCGTTTACGATTATCTAATCACTCCTCGTGCTGCTTAGTTGGAGAACGTATAAATATATTAATTTTTTGTTGTAAGGACGCAGCTACTCACCACTTGGAAAACACTTCAAATTGATAAACTGTATGAATAGCCTTTCCTCTAATCTTTTTCGGAAGGCCGAAGTGGACGATTTCTATTGAAGTATGGCTTCAAGTATTTGGTTTGTAAAATTGTTAATTCATATATTATGTATTCCCGTAATAAAAGGTTCAATTTGAAGTGGTCTGTCTTTTCCTTATACGATCGCTTTTAAAAATGTCGCCATTGAATCATTAGCGACGGTTGATGAACTTATTGTTATGATATACGCTGATATGACCAAACGTAAGCTGTAGTAGATTGTATACAATTATAGTAAATAACTTCATTCATAATTTGTGTCTTCTTTTACCTCACGGTGTCAAGGACCACTCGTACCGACCGAGAAGTGCAACTGAGGTAATGGGTCGCATGCGACTTACATTGCGTTCCCCCGCATCCAAACACTCCATTCAACATAATCTAACTTAAATAACCTAAGAAAAAAAAATCTAGGCCAACTTCCTTAAAGTTTACAATGATCTGTGAAGTCGAAGGGCGTTCATGTCTTTGACTGATTTACTACTTGTACAATGCTTGAGGCACGTAAAAGAGCCAGTAACATTACCCTTTCATATATAGGTCTAGGACAATTCTTCGTCGTCGATTGGTCGTTGCCGATTCGTCGTCGCCGATTAGCCTTAGATACTAGTACAACTTGTACAATTTGCCGTTGATGGATAGTTTTAAATGGTCACAGATCTGAGGCACTACCAAAATTGGTTCCATTGATATTACATAAAGGGGGTGGAGTTCCGAGTTATTAAGAAAATTCTTAGAAAGATACAGGAATTTATACTGTAATAGTACCCTCGCTTAAATTGGGATTTTAAATAAAATATAAAATTTATAATTAGGACAAGGGATACTACGCTTTATGAAATGAAAGTTTCAATTGAGAATTGCTTGTCAAACTCAGGGCAAATTAAAAGAATGTAATAATATTTATTTGCACTAAATTAGAGCTTAGCTCCGGTGAACATAAAACAATTTTTAACTCAGGGGGTCGGTTCATAAAATTAAGTAGAAAAATGTGTATGACTAATAATTCTTTGTATGACAATTACTTTCTGACATTAGGGCAAATGTACTGTTCCCAACTGACAGTTAAATAACCTCTAAATTTAGTGCAGTAAACAAGATGATCCGTCAGTGCAAAAATAGCGTAAAATTGAATTTTAAACACCAAAATGGCAAGAATACATCAAGTAAATACGATTAATTCTGTGACGTAGCAACGGCTAACCTGGTTTTGTTTCTAGTGTGACGTAAACCCACGCGTGATTCGCTTTTGTTCAATTTCCGGCAAAAACTGCAACTGCCGCCTCAATTCGCACTTTTTAGGGACGCCAGCTAAATTACTTGAAGTTCAATAAATTGGGACTCTGGCAACACATTGAACTTCTAGGCAAAGGTCTATTCTTGACGAACCCCAGCTTCTACGAGGCTGCTGCTTCTAGTTTTTATGGAATCCTACCTTCTTTGAAGAGGTGCTCCGCTGTTGGTTGGCACACTGGAAGGACGCCACGGCGAATACTCGCTTGGAAATGGCTTGCTGGTTCTAATTCTTTTACCCAGGGATAGCTGTAAACCTCCTCTCCATGTAGCACAAAAAGATGTGCCTTCCGATGTCTGGAACTTCCCCAAAATCTTCACCGACGTAGCCTCGCACTCAACGACGCACCAGGTGGAAACTTGCTGGCCTAATTGCACTGTCTTTGGAGCTCCTACACTTGGGAAAATTACACCGACAGATGCCCAGCAACTTGGTGAATAACTTAAACGCGAAACTGGTATCACAAATGACTTTTTATTTACGATTTAATACAGTAAATGTGGAGCTCAGTTTGCTCCCAACCTGAAAAATTGTTTGATTAATTATGACAATTTACTGTCTCGTAACTAAGCAACCAGATTTACAATTGTTTAAAAGAAATTAGGGTTGATTACATGTTTGAATTTATGAACTACAGTTTTGATGTCATGTCTTTGCATTTTCACTAAATTGTCCTTTTCTTGGGATTAATGTCACCACACTTTGCTCTGCTTTTAAATCACTTTGGTTTATAATGCACTGATACACTTGAGTTCTTTTAGCATCTCACTAATTTTCTTTCGATCGGTTGCCTTACATTTTTCCGTTGCTCTATTGCAATTATTACTTTATTATATATAAAGCAGCACTACAGACCATTAGAGGCCCAACGGTTCAATGGTCTTCTTCTAGTTTCTTTTATCCTTGGCAAGTTCTTTCAAGTCTTTAATCTGACGTTTTTCAAGATCCTCTCTTACTGCTTCCTCTATTTTCACCTTGGTCTTTCCCTTTTTCGTTTTGAACCAGCTTCACTTTTTAAGTAGTACGGTCTTCGTTATTCTTCCTCCTGGTAATTTGGCGATGTATCCAAGTCATCATATTCATTTGTTATTGTAGGTTCTAGATTTCAGCCCCAGCACTGTTACGTCCCTCAGGCAGTCTTTATTAACTTCCACCCTTTGTTCCTACTTGGAATTTCGTTCTCAGTACCTACTCTGATTGTTCCCTTCTCCTGTTGTATCTTCTGATCCAGTTCTTCTGGATTCAGTATTTTTTCAAAACGCCTCTTCCATATTTTAAATTTTTCGCCTACACCTCCCACCAAATTTTAATATTCGTCCTTAAAATATCTCGTCGTATTTTTATGTTTGTTTCTGTTTTTCTTCACCCTAATATGATGAACCTCAACTTTCCTCAATTTATGTTCTAATAACAATCTTTTGTCTGCATCCTTTTCATCTCTATTCGGGCTTGTTTGAACTTCTCATTTTCTAAGTTTTCTTTCCTTATGTTATTCTAGCCTCATTACATTTATATCATACATGTTTCCGGTTTGTAAGTCAGATCTGGTCGCAGTTTTATGACACTTTTTACGGGCTTCATAGGTAAATATTGTCTTAAAGATGTAACGGCATTTTTTGATATTGGCGTTAGCGGCTTCTCCTTGTGAAGCGAATGCATGCCTACTCCTTTCTTTATTATTTATTACTAACCTAATAGGATTCTGGAGAGTAGAGCTAACTTCACTCTGTAGTTATCAAAAGTGACGAAAGGTCGAAATTTTGGAGCGGCTAGCACTTCCGCCTTACTTCTCGGCAAGCCAAGTCGACAGTTCCGTTTTGCGGGGATCGATAGGAATCTGAAACCCTATACCTTACTCTGAGATCATCGAGTGTTAAGATGAATTTACAGCTTTTCTGAAGCCAGTGTCGTGATATTATTTACAAGATGCGGACGGTGCCAATTTTATTTTCCACTGCATGTGATCGTGGGCCGTTATTCACCTTAAGGTAGGCGAGTTTTTTCGTTTGATTGAGTGTGCTAATTTTGAGCGATTCGCGCTAGGCCCGTTGAAAACATTAGGAACTTCTAAGCTATTTCAATGCATTTGTTTGGCGCCGATATGCAGATATTTTGCCAATTGCACCTGTTTGTGATAGCTGAAAAATTCTGAGCCCTGGTGCGGCGACGCTTACTACCCGAAAAACCATGGTCATGGCTGCGTTACGGCATTAGCTCTATTTTACAATGTTTACTTTTAATTAATTGTTTTGGGCTGTGGGAAATTTTCTTTTTGGCGCCTAAGGTAGCCCGCGAAAGGTATTTAAATATTATCTTGGTGGTAAATACTATATTTTACATTTATTACGTTTTTCGACAGACTTGCGTTATATTTCTCAAGTTACAGATTAGGTTTTTACCAGCGCCTGACAAGCTGCAGGTCAAATAGGATAGGTTTTTCGTTGACACCTGGGCAGTTTTAGTGACTACATTATGATTATAAGTCTTGATACTATTTACTTGGCAAAATGTCTATAACCTTTTTTCACTATTTCATTAAAAGGTAGCTTTTATTGATTTTATTTGTTTTTATTGAGTTTAACATTTATGCGCCCACTTTCAACTAATTGTAACCTTTAACCTCAGTATATTTTGCATTGATGAACCTGACTGTTTATAAGTCTGTGACGTTATGTGCTTATCATAATAAAATTGAGTGTATCTACTCAGCAGTTTCTATTTTTTTAATATGTAGTTTTGTGGTAATATTTTATACCTTACTTAACTGGTACTTGCGCTTATTTTATTCACGCTTCGATACTTGACTTTCATTTCTTGTTTTTTATGAGCTACGGCAATCAGAGGCCATACACGGCAAGTGCGTTTTATTTAGACTGTCAGTTAGACAGTTTATTGTCGTGGTTGACGACTGGCGCCCTTTTGTATTTTGCACCTTTTTATTTCATTGAATATAACCTTAAGAATCATTGCCTGATCCTTACCCATGACAACAATTGCTAAGAGTTTGAGCTAGACCGGGTTGTGATCCTGTTTTGCTGAAGGGCGGCTCAAAGAGGCCTCCCTTTGAACTGTGTAATGCATTCATCAATAATAATTTCGCTTCCGTAATTTACAAACTCTTTTTTTAGATGTGTAAAGACCTCTTTCATGTACTAATATATTTTTAAAGTGCCATCACTGATATTACAGTTTTTATTGCATCATTTCCTAGTTATGTATTTATATGGAATAATATTAGAGGACATCCTAGTGTGAAGTAATTCTTTTACCTGAAATCGGGCGGTATTTGCCGCAGTCGTATTTTACTGAGGGATTTGTTTCTCCCATTAGTGTGTTTATTTTGGCTAACTTAATTTCAGCTCAATCTTTCAAAAGATAACCTTTCAGAATCTCAAATAAAACGATGAGGGGAAAGTGTATTTTGGAGTAACCTTGTTTTTTATCTGTTAAGATGCTACTCGTGTCTAGCAAGGAAGTTGTGAAACGAACTAATTGGCAAATAGAGCATCTTCCTCTTTTTCAACGGTGTACCTTTCGATAAGTACAATAGTATTATCTGCGTTATTCAGAACATTTAGGCACATTGCTAATAGTTTTAGTGAAAATAAATTGTTATCACTTTTTATCATCCAACCAACCTGCCACACTTAAGCGCAGAAGGACGGACAGTAGCTTATCAAATCCGCTAAGGAAATCGTTGTGTTAATGGTAACAAACAGCTTGAATGGCGTATCCTCAGGGAAAGCCAAATTTTACCACTTCCTTCGGACATTCGCCAAATCCACTTATCTAATGTCCTGTAATAACTAACCGTAATAAACAAATTCTAAACCGGCCACAATTAACCTTCCATTCAGATAACGCCGTAAAGTTAACAAAACAAGATTATTAAAGTCTTCCTCAAAAGCGAATTGTTTTGAAGCCCGCGGTCAAACATGGCAATTACACGGGCGGAAATATCCGTTTGAACAACACTGTAAGAAACCACGAAAATTTGTAAATTATTAAAATTTCGATTGTTTAAACTAATGGCTGGACTTTGCACCTTATAAAATATGGTTTTTATTTATTTTGAAGTTTGTGAAAACGCTGGCGTAGCTTGTGGCGATGATATATGGGCCAAACAGCATGCTAAATCATCTTTAATATTCAGGTTTTAGCTTTAACATAGAACATCATATAGCTGGCTGCCACAAATCAATGGCTTACTGACTGCGTTACATTATTTACATTTACAACACCTAAATGTGTCACTCTTGATATTATACTTGCTGACTAGCGATACCTACGATAGTATTCTTTTCAGCACTCCTAGTTCAAAAGTAGGTTTCCATCTCGCCTCCGCTGCGAACACTTCCAAACAAGCTGTAAAATTAAAAATTGCAAAGAATGTTATGGGCCAGGAAAAAACTGAAAAGATAAAGAGGTTGCCTCGAGTCAGGCAGGGTTAGATCAACAAAAATTAAATTTATTCAATAGCGACATTATTGCCATAATGCTGTCACCAGCGGTCAAGGAGAACCTGATATCGTGCCCCTCTTAGATCCCGCCGATAGAGGACAACTTGTGATTTTGGAGAAGTGGAGATTGGACTGATTTATTAACCTTTCTCCCAGTTAACGAAAGTTAGCAGCAAATTCCAATAAATCGTTTACCAGTAGTTTGAAATCGAAATACCCTAATAGTAATTACAATATTGTACCACGATGATGTAAGCAGTATTATAAGTAACTAACGAATTGGTATAATGAGATGTACATTAAAACGAGGCAAGTAAAAATACTTTGCATTATTAAAGGATCATTTTTACTACTTTTTTAGATTAGAAATTAGTTTAGAACAAATATTTATTTTATCATTAAATATAACGATCTAGACGAGGATGAATTTGAGTTGCCCTGGTTTGAATTTGAATATAAAATAATACACCGAATTCAATCGCATTAACCGTGATCCCTGTTTAAGATGATTAATTTAGCCAAGCTGTGTCCAAGGCTAAAGGTAATATTGTCGTACGTGTTAGATTAAGTAATAAAATATTAAGTAATGGCTGGGTGGATTGAGTAGCCTAGTACCTGCTGCTGAGGGTCCCAAGCCCGGATACGAGAGGAGGGTTGGGGTATGGGCCAGCTCCCAGTATTCCCACAAAAAAATCTAAAATGAAAAAAAAAACAAATATAATGCTTGGAAATATGACGGAAACTTCTGGACGAAGACAAACGTAAAGAAAACGGAAAATAAATTTTCAAACGTTCAGAGCATTGGTACCAAGTACAAAGACGTCATTAAAGTGAAACAAAAAAAAGTATGTTGTAATGAAGTAATGAATAGTTACATGCAATTCTGCAGCGGAATGGATAAAGATAACGATAACCGAGCCAAGCTTGGAGTATCAACAAATTATATTCTTTGAAAAAATGACGCCATTGGGAAACAAAAAACAAATAAAATGTACTTATGGGCGATTTTAATGGACGCTTTAGAGAAGGAAAGGGAAAAATAGTATACAATGATAGTGAAACCAGATTAGTAGAAGTACGTACATATGTTAGCAACATGACCTAAAAATAACTAATGGATTCTTTGAGCATAATTATATATAATTTAAGACGTTCGTGTACAAACCGTTCAAAACTTGTTTCGAATATAATTACTGCAAAAATAAAATTAAACAGGAACAACCGATACAATATGGTTTTGAGCGGCCTAAATATAACTCGGAAAGCATTGAGAATGAGTCGATAGTATTTCTGTACACATTGACCTGCTGGAAAGGTGTATAAATCACCCAATACAACCCATTAAAGAAGTGTATCCATGAAGCAGCTAAAGAAGCAATAGCAATAAAAAAAATAAAGAAACTGAAGATAGAAGAGATCTGAAAATTTAGAAAACCTCTGTGAAAATGCAAAATATTCAGAAGAAAGAAGCAATGAAGTAGAGAATTCGATGGAACGCTCAAACTCGAGAGAAGCATGGAAGACGATATAAGATCATTAAAGAAGAAAGAAAAAGAAACAACACTAATAGACTCAATTGGCATCGCTAAATGGAAAGAATAATATCAATAACTGTTAACTGAAAGCAGAGAGAAGTATAAAGAAATAGTAATATATAGTGCAGTGTGGACGTGATCTTTTCTGATATACCCTTGTCTTTAATCCCGCTTAATCTGGTGTCTGAAAGGCATTGAGGTTCTGGATGGGGTAATTTGTTATAATTCTTGTAAGTAGCTTGCATAGTTACCAGTGATATTGGGCGGTAATTTATGAGGTTTTTGATGTTGCCTTTCTTGTTGATAAAGACAACCTTGGATTTCTTCCACGCTTCGGATGCCTTTCCTTCTTCAATGCATTGGTTAAACAGTAGTGCTAAGTGGTTCAACAGAGTTTTACCGCATAGCTGCTGTTTTGTTGTTTTTCATATGTTTTGGTGTACCCCTTATGTCGTATTTACTGATGGATGATATTTCCTCTTTTGTGTGTCGAGGTAAGGTTGCCCTTTTGGCTTCGAGACTAGGCGTTGTCTGTATTACTTTTACCGAGCATAGATCTTTGTAGAACTCTTCCACGTATTTCAAAATGTCGTTTCTGTCTTGTATTAGTGTGCCCTTAACTTCTATTATACATACTTATAATATTAACTGTTTCTTCACTTGTCCTTTTCCTAAACACTTTCGGTCCCTTATTTTGTTCGATAACTTCTTTGATAGTATATAGGTGAGTGGATGGCCCAGCGTGCAAATGCTTGCCTCTCAGGCGGCTGACCCGTGTTCGTATCCCAGCGACTCTAGAGTTTAAAAATCGTACGCTCCCCGGCTACCATGCTAACACCTGTGTCAGTCGTTAACCTCTAACAAGGGAACTTTTCCTCACATTCGACGGGCAAGGCTAGTCTCCTACCTGGCCTAAGGGACTTCTTTGATAACTTCTTTATTGTATTCTTTAACCTATTCAGTGGTTTGAGTTCATCTTCTCCTATATTTCTCCTTTTTGGTGTCTCGGCGTTTAAGGTTACTAGCTTAGCTATAACAATAATTCGTCAACGCCAAAACCAAACAGCAAAATAACCCAAAAAAAGCCAAAACCGGCAGAAAAAGAAGAACACTAATTCTCTTTACACAGAGCACATATTACTATAGCTAGAAAAAGCAATGAAGGAGATCGAATGGGACATCGCACTCAGCGAAGTAGTACGACTTCAAACATTCAGTCAAAAAGACCATATCTTTTAGTAATATTAACAATTGTACAGTCGTGTGCAAATAAATCTGGGACAGTGTTTTTTTCACATGCAGATTCAGTTAAGAATTTGAAGAATATTTCCATGGATTTCCTCTTATCAGAGAGAGTTACGGATTTCAGTACCTGTTAAAGTTTAATGTAACTCTTTCTGATAGCAAGAAATCCATGGAGATATTCTTCAATTCTTAACTGAATCTGCATGTGAAAAAAAAACACTGTCCCAGATTTATTTGCACACGACTGTACATAATTAGAGTGATTTAGTGAAAAGATGCTAGTGCTGGTGAGTTTTTAGCACTAATATACCTTATTATGTAGAATGTCTTATGAACATGCATTGCTGTTCTAAATTTATTTACGATTTGAGCTTCTCAGCCAAATTACATAGGAATTGAATGAAATTTCATTTAAATGTAATCTTCGAGTGGCATTCCATTGTCCATGGCTTAACTCAGGCTTTAAATGCCGTTTTGTATGCCAAAATCGCTTAAGTACAAAAGCGTACCACCTGTAAAAATACATGTTATAAGATAAGTATGTTGCAAGTAAGAAAACAGGTACATAAATGCTCTAGAAAAATTTAAACAAATACACCAAAAAATCTAAAAAATGGCTCTAACGATTTTGATAATTTTCAAATACGCTTAGCGTGTGAGGAATGAAAACTGAAATTGTGCGAGATCTACTAATCGCAAAAATACTAGTGTTATTTTAAGTTTATAAAAGGTATTTATTGCAAACATTGTGAAGTAAATATGTTTTCCAGCTGTCATACTTATAAGCGACTGAAAGACCTGCAGTTTAAATGGTAAAATCTAAGATACATTTGCACAAAGCTAGGAAATAGAGTTCATAATTTCGCAAACAAAATGATGGTATATTTTTTTTTATTAAATAGCAAGTAAGTTGGTGTTCCGTAAATATTAGTTTTAGTTCCTTTGTGATTTTGTGTTCATTTTTCAGTGGTTAATTTAGTCAGAATACTTGTTATTTGACCAGTGAGAGATCTTTGTTATAAAAAAACCTGTATCAATATAAACTATGATGCTAATCAAAAAAACAGTTTCGGTTTTGCTATTGCTACGTAAGCTGCATCATTTTATTGTTCCAATAAACAAAAGAGAGCATATAACGTTTGCCAGTTATAAGAAAATACTTGTGTTTTGTTAAATACCTGAGAAGTGAAAGCTTCTGCATAAATAAAAAGAATATACGTCCATTTAAGTGTGTTTAATTCCACACTTGGTTGACTAAATAAATAGCAGCTACAACATAGCAGTTCTACGTAATTTCTTGACTGCAAGTAAGTGGGCACCCATAAGTAAATCTTCGTGTACATCCGTGGTCAACGAACGAGATGGTTCGACGATAACCTAAAAAAAACAAAAGCAAGCAGATATTAGTAAATCGCAACTCCAGAGACCTTGTCTGATGCTGATAGGCGCAATAATGTTTAGTGTCATCTGTGTTCTGAACTCACCTGGCAACTTAACGGATTAGAACAAATAGGTACTACTGTGATTTCAAACAAAAAATTCTGAAGTTTTGAGAGGTGTGGATAAAATGTACTACACGCGTAGTGTTACGACGTATTACGAGAAAATTACGCCACACGGCCTACGGCATCGTGGGCCAAACTCTTTCTCCAGTGGATAATATCTACATAACACTACTTGTATAGTAAATAGCTATACTCAGGAGTTCGTAACGTTCACACGCATTGACATATTTCTGATTAAAGCTACTTCTTCATGTTTTCATTTTTTTTATTTGCTGCAAAATTTTGATATTTGTTTCAGAAAAGGTCTTCTGTAGTATCTCTTTAAAATTAATTTGAATTTGCATCAAATTGTTTAAAGTAAGTTGAATCTTTCTTAAAATGTTCTTCCTCAACTGACATTTCTGCAATAAATGGTATAGGTATTAATCATCTTTTATATTCTTACTGTAATAGATGCGTTTGAATAGAGTTTTCAGAGCCCCTAAATCTTTTGCAATAAATCTTTACATTTTAGTATTTAAAAATGGATACATATAGAGGTGAGATTGAATATAACTTTTCTAGATTGCATGTAATTTAGACGTTTGGATGGACGAAATTAAGTTTTAAGAAGTGAATGCAATATGTTAATATGTATCATGGTATAATGAATTTCTTTGTTGCTCACATAACTGACTTAAATTCAACAAAGTTTATTTTGAAGTCTGCTAAGTTGATCTTGTTCACATCACTGCAAGGTCTTAAAACAATCAGATTAATTTCAGATTCAATGTCATGGGACCTCAATTCAATTAAAGTAATTTGTTGGCAATGGGCTTCAGTTTGTTAAATATTTGTTTGATTTTTCTTTGATTTATAAATTTGGTTTTGTTCTTTTTATTGTAGCATTTAGAAAGATAATCCGATCTCTTGGTTTTAAGGAATTGTAGAATTTTAAGTTTCTATAGTTTGAGTTTATTACTTTACTATCCTCATATATTATTAGTGTATTCCAGATCTGAATGTCCGTTTCGGTAACTTTGCCTCTTAAATAGCTATCAATATGTATGTATTGAGTTTGAGTGTCCAATGTATTGTATACATAGTTCACTGACACTTCTCTACAAAATTGACCATGTGGACGTTGATTTTACCATTTTTAAAACTTTATGCGATCTATCAATGCATAATACAAACTTATTTCCGTTCCAATTACTTCGTATTATGCATTTAGATCAAACTAACAAGTGTATTTACTAATTAACTCATTAAAACGCTTATTAAGATATTCTGCATATTCTAGAATGTTAAATCAACCGGGGAATCAAATGTTTTCTGTTTTCTTCCAAATTATTAAAGTTTTAAACTTTTAATTTTTCAGGCTGTACATGTTTTTTAAGGGGTTCTAGTACTAGCTTCAATAAGTTGTCTCGTGTCTTTTTATTTTAGATTTTGGACTTAGCCTCAAGGTGGACTAGTTGTGCTGTCTCCGAGTCACGTGTATGTATAGGTTTGTGTATCGTCCTGTTACTCTACCTCCATAGGATCAGTCTTCCTAGCAAAGCGACTTTAAGGGGATTGGACTCGGTATTTAGTTTTTGTTTGTGACAACGTGGGCCGATCATACTTTATGTCTCACTCTCTGCAGTGGAATGGGATGCAGATATTACAGCGCTTACTGGTATGACATCGCTCTTGTATGCTGACAGAATAAGTGGTCTACACTCATAGCCTACACATCTGTATTCAAGAAATATTAAAATCGACAAGATTAACACCCAGTAATACTGATCGTTGCAATCCTGAATTTAGGGGATTTTACTAAATTATTGTACTAAACAATGGATATTATTTTATAGACTTACGCCTTTATGCAATTTGCATATTTCGCATACTTAATGCAGAATATGGCACACTTGTATATTTCTGTAAAAACAATAATGTACCATGGCACCTAACGGTTCAAATTCTACTAAACCTTGCCGTTTTTTATTCAAACATTTTAACGCTGACAAACTTCTATTTTTTCTTAATACGGACGGTGCTCTTCTTTTACCGTTGTTATTATTTCGCTTATATTTTCCCATGGTAAAACCGCATGAAAACACTGATTTCACTTGCTCACCAAGTAGTCGCCAAATACTGCTGAATGCTGCACTGTACGATGCAGTAGGCGTACAATTAGCCAACGATTTTCACTGGACAATGCAGCGACGTTATTCTAACTATTTGTAAGGGGTAATTGTACGATCCTGGATTCTTAAAGCGTTGTTCGAGTGAGCAAGCGCTATGAAGATTCGCGTTTGCTTGTGAGAGATAGATGAATGCAAGAAAAATGAACAAAGAAATTATAGAAAAACCGAAAGAAATTATCTAATTATATTTACACTGATGTGTGTACAATTAATTAAGGAATGGAGGATCCTAACAACAAACCTTATATTCCTTAAATATATACCTACTGTTTTTAATATTTTTTTTACATTAATCCTAATTTTGAAAAAAAAATTGAGCCATTGTTTTTTAAATCAGGTACCCACGAAGTACTTTTCATAAGCTTAACAATACAACAAAAATTTTAATTCTACGTTTACTGTTTCTAACGTAATTCACTTTTTACGAAAAGCAGCGCTTTACTCACATTCATCTCTTTCTAACCAACGTAGAATTATAGAAGGAAATGGATACTCCAATTGACGGCGTAAAGTATTTACCTGTAGAGGCTTTAAATGTGGAATTAAGTCGTGTTCAATACCCTTAAGTAATTCTCGGCTACGGCCAGACTTGAACCCATGTCCACCTGGTTGCTAAGCAGACAACAAGCCCACTCAACCACCGAGGTGGCCTACTATAGAGAGAGAGATGGAAGTAAATCAGATACCTACTTTGAAGTATACACCAATATCCTAGCTGTTATTTGTTTAAAATAAATTATATCTGCCGCTACGTGAACAAAAAATATGTCAAAATAAAAATACTACCTTTTCAGAACTGGAAGAAGGATGGAACGGCTTATAAAACTAGAAACAAAAGTCAATAATGTGTGTATAATCTGTATAACAGCCGAAAAAGATAATTTTGACCAATTTGTAAAATTTAACACCAGACAAACTATCTCTATAACGCAGTGGGTAGAGTGTGAGGCTTGCAATAATCAACTCATTGGTTCTGATCCACTGGATCAGTACTGAGTTGCGATACACTTAAGGGTATTGAACACGACGTAATTCCACATTTAAAGTCTCCACAGGTAAATACTTTACGCCGTCAATTGGAGTATTAATTTCCTTCTATAATTCTACGTTAGTTAGAAAGAGATGAATGTGAGTAAAGCGCTGCTTTTCGTAAAAAGTGAATTACGTTAGAAACAGTAAACGTAGAATTAAAATTATTGTTGTATTGTTGTGCAGCATTCAGCAGTATCTGGCAACTACTTGGTGAGCAAGTGAAATCAGTGTTTTCATGCGGTTTTACCATGGGAAATTATAAGCGAAATAATAACAACGGTAAAAGAAGAGCACCGTCCGTATTAAGAAAAAATAGACGTTTGTCAACGTTAAAGTGTTTGAATAAAAAACGGAAACGTTTAGTAGAATTTGAACCGTTAGGTGCCATGGTACATTATTGTTTTTACTATAAATATGGTAAGGGCCGAAAAATTCTGTATTGCAGCTTCAAAATTCTAGTGAAAATGTAACATTCGTGTACCTTGACGAACCTGGATATATCAAAATGGATCACAGGTTCGTAAATTGGTGTCTATACGAATATGATGTAAAAGTAAATAAAAAATTAATGAAGGGAACCAAACGATTTGAAATTTTGCATGTGGGTTGTAATTTTTCAGATGGTTGTGACTTCCTACTCGACTCAAAGAACAATGACCGAGATTACCATAAACAATGGCTGACTACACTGAATCCGGGGCCAATTTCCCTCCTTTTATTTTCTTCTCTTAAAATTTTAGTTAGGATTACTAGAGAAACACGGTTAACAATAATTAATATTGACGCTGGATTCTGTAGTTTTGTCGGGGAACTTTTTCAAAATTGGGTGATTAATGAACTAATTCTAGTTTTGGCTAAAGTACAAGTCAAATGCAAGAATGGTTAATTAAGCATAATGTAAAAACTGAGGTAAAATTACCAAAAAGTGGTTATTAAAATTAATCAAACCTTTTAGATCATACAAAAACGTTGTGTGATTGAAAGTGCATGTGACAAACATACTGAAAACCTAATTTCGGCTGACTGGTAAAATACGAGGGATGCACTGTTAATAGTTAGTAGCAGGCCATGGAAGCTCAATTGTCTAGAAACAATTGCAACAATTGAATGTCGCATTAGTTGACATTCGTTACCCACAATTGTCAAACGTTCCGATTTCCTTGTGGAACGTAGTTGATTTTGTAAGTTAAGTAGTTGTGCATTTTTAATTCAGTTAAAATGAGCATTCCGCGAACTGCCTTTAGAGCTATTGTTTTCTATGACTATAAAAGATAATTAGGATACCAGCAAAGCCATGAAAATTTGATAGCAGCTTTTGGCGATGCTGCCTCTTCATTATCCGCTGTTAGTCATTGGTTCCGCGAATTTCGGTGAGGGCGAGAGCTGCTAGAAGACGAAGCAAGACCTAGAAGACCTGCAGAAGCTGCCTGTTTAGAAAATGTTGATCGTGTGGCAAGCTTGATTCAGTCCAATCGAAATATTACTTATATGGAGATTCAGGAGGAAGTGAAGATTAGATCGTCGGGGGTGAATACCATTTTTCATAAACATCTTGGGGTGAGAAAGCTCGCAAGCCGTTGGATAGTACCGCATTTGCTCTCAGAAAGTCTAAAACAGGATCGAGTAGACTGGTGTAAATTTATGTTGCAAAAATTTGACAAAGGAGCTTCCAAGCAAGAGGCATACACTGTAACAGGTGACGAATCTTGGGTATACAGTTACGACACTGAAACTAAACAGCAGTCTAGTGTTTGTTTATTCGAAGATGAAGACTTGTCCACAAAAATAATTCGTAGCAGAAGCGTCAATAAGAAAATGATTGCTGTTTTTTTTCCGCCGAAGTGGTCATGTTGCTGTTATTCCACTTGAAGATAGCAGAACTGTTAATTCTGAATGGTACTGCGAAGTGGCTTTACCACAGATGTTTGGAAAATTACAGACAGGTCGCCAAAGGACCGGTTGGCGTAACATCTTAGTCCATCATGACAACGCATCCTCCCACACTGCTGCCAGAACATTGGCTTTTTTTAAAGATTCTGGAGTTCAATTGGTAGCTCATCCTCTGTATAGCCCAGATCTGGCGTCGTGCGACTTTTTTTTGTTTCCAACTGTTAAAAAAATGATGCGAGGTAAAAGATTTTCCACCGCAGATGTAGCAGTTACAGAATTTCAAAGAATTTTTGAGCACTTTTCAGAAAATGAATGTTCCGAATGTTTTAAAAGTGGTTTCAAAGAATGCACAAGTGTACTAGTCTGAATGGAGAATATTTTGAAAAACAATAAAGATTTTTTGTTAAAAATGCAACGGTTTTTTAATAACTAACATTTTTTAGCGCAACCCTCGTATATAGGCAATCCTTCAGTGCAAAATATTTCACCTGTTATTATTTTATTCGGGGAATCTGAGTCAGAATCAGAGTGATATCATTTCTTATTTCTCTAATGAAATGATGGAGGTGGAATAGGAGATATCTTAATTGTTATCTAAATTCTTATACTATAATATATTTTGAGACTTGAACTAAAATGTAGGTTTCTTAAAATAAATGTTACGAAGAGGTCGCCGACTTTACTATAATGTAAATGCTCAATAAATGCACGCAATATACCAAAATATACACAAACCGTCCAAAAGTGCAATAGCAGTAGGAATAGCCATAGCAGGAAAAGAGAAACTTATATTTAAACTACCACCATCCAGTAGTGTTCTTAGTGTGAAGGCCTGCGCACTTCTGTAAGTTAAGAAATTAAACTTTTCTGGAAAAATTGAAGTTATTATAGTTATTTAACTGACTAGTTCTAAAAGTTATTTATGGTACAAGTGTGTAATAATACAGACCTGGCATACAAAATTGTATCCAACAACTCAATAAATATCTAAAAACCATAAATTTTGTATTGACAGCCGTGAAAAGTAATAAACAAATTAGGAAGTACCGAGAGGTCAAATAAATTTAAAATTAGAGTCACTTGTGATTCGTGTTTTACGTTTGGCAGTGCTAAAGGCAGTGGCGTATTAACCATGCTCGCCCCAAATTTTACTTATTACTCTAAAAATTCAGTAATTACGGGCTGCTATTTTCCGTAGATATATGCCTGGGAATTAATATTAAATGACAAATATGAAACAACATTTTTGTTAATTATTCCAATTTGGCGCCCCCTGAAATTTTGCGCCAGAAGTCGGGGATTCTCAGGCTTTTGTCATAATACGCTACTGGCTGAAGTGTATTGTCAGTCTATGTCAAATTTGAGGTTAGTAGGTAAGGTTTTATTTGTTATTTGACACAAACTGACGCAAAACTTAACCTGTAAATCTCGAATTTGACATAGCTTGACAGGGCAATAATACAGTAGTGGTTTTATCTCACTTGTGGGTTATGGTTTTTACCTCACTAGTGAATTTTGGCCCATTTTAGAGGTCTACAATAGATCTAGTAATAGCCTTATAAGTTATAACTATATAGGATGTGTTGGATAAATAATATTTTCGGTTGATCGTTTATTTATGGGTTTCATTAATGTAATGAAAATCGCTTATTAATGACCCATGTTAATGAATGATATTCTATTAATAAACGATTTTAGTATAGGTGATCAAAAATACCATTAATGTCAAAAGTTTAAGTCTAACATATTTATCATGGGCTAAGATTAATTTTTTTCAGTAATAATGTATTAAGGGCAAACGATTTTGCCAGTAAAAATGTTTTACGAAAGTATTTTGTTTTGGCAATGTCACAAGACAAACTATCTAACTAAGTTAGTTTGTGGAGGGGCAATGCCAAAAAACAACAAATCTTGAGTAAAACATTTTCCGAGCAAAATCATGAGCCCGAAATACATTTTGTGGACTATTTCCCAAATATCGGTTAATTTTGACGTGTATACTGATGCACAATGACAGTTTTAATGACGTTTTTGAAATACCACCTTGATTAAGACGACATATTTAGTGGTTGCCATGGATATAAGTGGTAAAAGAAAGTGATAAAATCCCAAGGGAAAATTTTGATTTTTTGCCAGTATAAAAACACGTGATTGGTTGAATTCTGAAAAATCATGGCATTTGATTGGATAATAAGGGATATGGGAAAGAGTCAATTTAAAATGATACGATCAACAGAAAAATAATATAGAGTTCTACTTGTCAATGAGCGTGTTGGACTATGTTAGTGACTATTCAACACTTGTCATCTATCAAAAACTGACCAATAAAAACACAAGATTTGACGTCTTTGGACCAATAAAAATGAACTACATTGACAATTTTCACTAGTGAAAATAATCGACAATTTTCACTAGTGGCATAGTTGAATATTTTTTGACAATTTTCACTAGTGAAAATAATCGACAATTTTTACTAGTGGTATAGTGAATATTTTAAACAAATGTGATTTTTATTAGAAAAAGTCAATATTAGTTTTCTGTTACTATAGAAATTGTGTAGTTTGTTGCTAGATTAACTAGCGCACTCGTCCAAATCGAACCTAAGCGCAATGGACATTCGTGATACCACAGCAAAAATATTCGACATAACTTTGACTACTCGTAGTATATTAAGTGTTGGACTATGTTAGTGAATATTTCGTGTAAAATTTAACCAACATTCTTCATTATTATCAGAAGCACCATCAAAATGAAAATTGACGTGTAAAATAATTTCTAGGTAATAGGAGTAGTTGTAATATCTACTTATATATGTAATTAATAATGTTTCCCACTCCCACATACGAAAGTGACCGTTTTCATACAGCCAAGTGGCCACGAAAAATGACAATATCAATCAGCAGCAGTTATACAGTGGACTAAATATGTAATTTTAACCTAAAAACTGCTGATAATATGTCATTTTAGCCTAAAAAATACGGAAAATATGTAATTTTTACCTAAAAACTGCTGACATTGTCAGTTGTCATTCATTAACTTGCAAAAATATGTCTTTTTATGGCGTGGAAAAAATAGTGTACATACGCGCCCAAAAGTGTATCGTGTTTTAAGTCACTCGGCTCCGCTACGCTTCGCCTCGTTTATCAAATATACTCGCACGATATACGCCACTTTCGTAGCTTGTTATGTAATATACTATGTATAAATAACAAACACGGTAAAGCAAGAATTTGTTATTTTAACTCTAATATGGGTAAAATAAAATAATTGGTTTATATGACTATCATAACTTTTCATTAAAATAAGTTAATTTTTATGTAAGTTCTACTGGTAACAATGTTGTATACTTTACAATCGCAATGATTTTATGATTATGTTTTAATTTTTCAATATAACCTGAATAAGCAACACTGAACAGCCGAAAACTGTAACCTGCAAGATTCTTGAAAATCGATGTTTGCAGGTAGCAGAGATATCTGTGACTTTGAGGATATACGAACCAAGGGTCCTACACATTTTGCATAAATATATTGGAATGAGCAAGGCGTCAGCCAGATGGGTTCCCGGATTTTTGACTTCTGAACAGAACGATTGTCGTCGAGAGGTTTCTTCAAGGAATTTGGATTTACTGGAAAAGATCTAGACATATCGTGCACAATAGTGGCAGGAGATGAAACCTGGGTCCATTATTGGAATTCTGAGATTAAGCAGGAATCAATACAATGGATCCATAAGAGTTTGCCGCCTCCAAAAAATGTCGACCTTTTTATTTTGAACTTAACAGTAATAATATGACTCCCTTAGTACGTATATTTGATTATTCGGTGTCGGCCCAGTTGCGCCCAGCCCACTTGCGCCCAGCCCACTTGCGCCCACCGCCATTTTCGACCCATTTGCGCCCCAGAAGAATGTCACCGGTAATTAAGGTCTCATTTGCCTCCTGGCTTGCAACTCATTAGTGATCAGGTCACCCGAACTTAGCCGACTAGTGCGGCGGTATTCTACCGGAAAATTAGTTATTACAAAAACACAAAATTTAACAATTATCCCTTAGCTGCCTTAACTTCTATGCGTTTCCGTTGGTACTTTAATGTTTGTGTTTATTTTAGATTTATTTTAAAATTTTAGTAAGAGTTTTTACACTTGTATCAAATTTATTGATTAATAATTCAGATTATTAGATTAGCGCATTTTATCAGCGTGTCAGTGACACCTAGTTTTTAAACATAATGTTATAGGAATTAAACAATATACTAACTGTTTAGACTCGTATTTTATATAGTTCTTCATCCACTTTTAGAAAATAAATGAGGGAGTTTCTTAAAAGAGGAAAGGGCGGATAAGATAACACAGGTTGTATACCATTTATAACTTTTTGTAATAGTTATTATCAACTAAGGGCTTTCTATTTTATTCAGGCTGATACGGCTGTCATGTTGGAAGTGTATTTCATTTAATTACAATATCTTATATTAACAAAATTATTTGCGGGTAGTGTACTAGATCAGCTAATAATTTTATTATCAAGCTGACCTTCGCCTGTGTTTCATTTAGTATAAAAAGAATGTATGGTTTATTTGGTAGAATAAAGACAATATCGAGACAATATTATTATTAAATACTCGATTATTGTTTAATGAATGTGGCAAAAATGACTAAAAGCTTTTAAGTCGTTATTATTCGTAACAGACAATACATAATACAATACACAATTTCAGGAAGATCTACCTGCTTAGATAAAAAAGTCATTTTTAATAAACACGTAGTTTACCTAAAAATAAAATAGTTTTCGCTTCCCTGTCAGGCCTACTTGTTTTTTCAAAAACTGAAAATAATCTCAAAATTATTTTCAAACCAAGCAGGACCGAATCCCAGAACCTTAAAATAAAATTCAAAAATTTTTAGTCCATCTCACTTCGTGTAATATCAATCCTGGGACACACTGTATAAGTGCATGTGTAGAATGTTTTCGTTTGACTCGGATTTTGTTCCGCAGATTGACACAAAACTACTGTAATTACCGATTTCAACAAAATTTTTACCAAAAATCGTTTGGATCCTAACTTAAACCTGATCAGATTTTGCAAGTAATTAAAAAACTGTAAGGCCAATAACAGTAGCGTCAAAATCTAAAAAAAAAGCATAGATTAAATTTTGGTTATATTTTGTTATTAAAAAGTGAGCCACACATTCTTGGACGCTGTATTGTCTGTTACGAATAATAACGACTTAAAAGCTTTTAATAATTTTCGCCAGATTCAATAAACAATAATCGAGTATTTAATAATAATATTGTGTTTATTCTACCAAATAAACCATACATTCTTTTTATACTAAATGAAACACAGGCGAAGGTCAGCTTTATAATAAAATTATCAGCCGATCTAGTACACTACCAGCAAATAATTTTGTTAATATAAGATATTGTAATTAAATGAAATACACTTCCAATATAACAGCTGTATCAGCCTGAATAAAGTAGAAAGACCTTAGTTGACAATAACTATTAAAAAAAGTTATAAATGGTACAACTTTTGTTAACCTATCCGCCCTATCCTCTACTAAGTAACTCCTTCGTTTATTTTCTAATAGTGGATGGAGAACTATATAAAATACGAGTATAAAAAGTTAGTTAGTATATTGTTTAATTCCTATAACATTATTTTTAAAAACTAGGTGTCACTGACACCCTGATAAAATGCGCTAATCTAATAATCGGAATTATTAATCAATAAATTTTATACCAGTGTAACAACTCTTAGGTACCAAAATTTTAAAATAAATTTCAAATAAACACGAACATTAAAGTACCAACAGAAACGCATAGAAGTTAGGGCAGCTAAGGGAAAATTGTTAAATGTGGCGTTTTTGCAATAACTAATTTGCAGATAGAAGACCGCCGCACTAGTCGGCTAAGTTCGGGTATCCTGATCACTAATGAGTTTCAAGCCTGGACACAAATGAGACCTTAATTACCGTTGACATTCTTCTGGGGCGCAAATGGGTCGAAAATGGCGGTGGGCGCAAGTGGGCCGGGCGCAAGTGGGCCTATATCGATTATTCAACACTATAATGAACGAACCCATGAAAATTGTTCAATTTGTCAGAAACGGCCAATACGAATTGACTGTATTCGAAAACAACTAATGTCGCAGTGTTTTCACGAGAGCCCCATTGATTTTAATGGTTTCAATTTAGTGAGTAGCCTTTGACTGACATTTCGCCAAAACGTCAATGTGAAGTTTTCAAATCGGCGTCGTTCGAAAAACTCATAATAATGGTGTTGGAATTAGTAACGGAAAACGTTACTTACGTTATCTAAATACCATACTACCGGCTTGTTTATATTCAAGTAACGAGGATTCTGTTGTTGTATCGTATGAATTGTGGTAGGAGCCTGGTGTCCGAGTTTTCAGGTTGCGCGAGCGCCTCCGACGTAACCTAACGACTTTCACCGAAATGACAACCGGGACCAACGGCTTAACGTGCTCTCCAAGGCACGGCTGGCTGCGATTTTACTATCACTATAGGTCTGACACCCATCCGAGTGCCGACCGCTGCTAACGTTGCTTTAACGCTTTAACTCTCGAAACTGTTTGACCAGTTGTTGGAGCATAAAAAAAACTGCACAATTCTTCACCATCATTGTTACGAACTGTTAAAGAATGAAGAACATTTCAGGTTTGGTAAGTTATTTAAGGAAGATCTTAAAAGAACTAGGATTTATTTGAAAATAATACGACTCCCAAAGAAGACAGGATGAGAATGGAGCTTCTAAAATAATTTAACAGGAATTTAAAACAAATAAATCCAGTTTAGTGTGTCTATTTAGGTACTTCTACTGGTTTACATATAATGATAATGATGATATAAAAAATTCCTTGGAAAATGTTCAACACTTTATATAAACGTTTATTTCAATAAAGATAATGTCTTTGTGAAACCAATATATAAACATATAATGTGTCTGGTAATTACAATTTATTTGTTTTCTTTTGGTAAAATCAACTTTCTGAGTAACTTCTTGAATTGACTAAAACAATGGCTACCACAGTTGCAGACAAATATTTTAATTTCTATAGTTTCTGGATAGTGGTTTGCCAATTATTATTATTATCTAGCAAATTAGGAATTTGGCAAAGTATTTATTCTTTAATAGGATCTGTCTACGCGTTTGTACAAACGAATACTTTTAACAAGTTGTTCGGTATAGCAATCTCGTGAAGGTAATTCAGTTTTCCACCTTCCGTGATTCTATTTGTAGACAGTTTTATCACAATTTATGTGTAGATAAAATATCATGTGTTTGATTATATCAATTATATTACATTATCCGTACTTTTTAATAATTTGAGCCAGTATTTTCAGGATATACTTTGATTTCATATCAACGGGATATAATTGAGTCGATATTTTCGTTGTTCAATTAATTGAAATACAACAAAAGTAGCTGTGAAAGAACAACCGTAAACATCAGCAGACCTGATATAATCTGATCAAACACCACTCGATTCCTTTCGTGTAATAAAAAATCTTCCCTCCGTTTCAAGGTTAGTAGTGATTTTTGAAAACACCCATTTTGTATCAAGTCGGGAAGGTATTTTCAATGTTAATACCACAAGAAGTGAACATGTTTGGAGTTTTTTTTCTTTCACATGCAAATTATTGCGTTTAAGTTCCTTGACACCAAAACTGCGTTGAAAATTTCGCGAGAGCGCAGGCCGAGTGGAATTTGAGCAGTTTTTGTTGAGAGAAATTTGCAATAATTTGCATGTTAACGAAAAAAATCTCTTAAAAATGTTTACCTTGAGTGGTATTTGGGACGATTATTCAACAATATGAGTATATGACTTTCACCGTGTTCGACAGCACACATTTTTAACGTTTTCCGTTACTAATTCCAACACCATTATTATGAGTTTTTAGAACGACGCCGATTTGAAAACTTCACATTGACGTTTTGGCGAAATGTCAGTCAAAGGATACTCATTAAATTAAAATCATTAAAATCAATCGGGCTCTCGTGAAAGCACTGCGACATTAGTTGTTTTCAAATACAGTCAATTTGTATTGGCCGTTTCTGACAAATTGAACAATTTTCATTGGTTCGTTGATTATAGTGTTGAATAATCAAGGGTAATACCACAAGCAGTGGATATATTTTTGACAAATATTTTGTCGTTTCCATGTAAATTATTGCGTTTAAATTTCACGATACAAAATTACATCAAAAATGTCACGAGCCGAAGGCGAGTGATATTTAAATGTGATTTTGTTGAGTGAAATTTGCAATAATTTCTATGGAAATGGCAAAATATTTAAAAAATATATATCCACTTCGAGTGGTATTTGGGACGACTATTTAACAATATTAATACATAACGATTAACTTTATTGAAAAATAATCCAACAATTAATATAATTATTCATTCTCAATTAAATTCAGCGGAATACTTCCAAAACACAGCATTTTAAAAATGTTAAAACAAGCCACACAGTTTGTTGGGGTTTAGTGTTACGTAACCTAGCCATATCACTAAGGACAGAACAGCGTTGCTAAGCGATACTTCACAACAAGGCTATTTATTTTTTGAGTACGTACATTGTTTTGTGAATATTTTGCATGGTGCCCAATATTCAGTGATATACTGCTGTTATTGGTTGAAAAAAGCAAATGTCTGCAATGTGATTGGCTTATATGTTATAGTGTTGAATAGTCAAATATATGTACTAAGGGAGTCATATTATTACTGTTAAGTTCAAAATAAAAAGGTCGACATTTTTTGGAGGCGGCAAACTCTTATGGATCCATTGTATTGATTCCTGCTTAATCTCAGAATTCCAATAATGCACCCAGGTTTCATCTCCTGCCACTATTGTGCACGATATGACTAGATCTTTTCCAGTAAATCCAAATTCCTTGAAGAAACCTCTCGACAACAATCGTTCTTGTCAGAAGTCAAAAATCCGGGAACCCATCTTGGTGACACCTTGCTCATTCCAAGATATTTATACAAAATGTGTAGGACACTTGGTTGGTATATCCTCAAAGTCACAAATATCTCTGCTACCTGCAAACGTCGATTTTCAAGAATCTTGCAGGTTACAGTTTTCGGCTGTTCAGTGTTGCTTATTCAGGTTATATTGAAAAATTAAAACATATTCATAAAATCATTGCGATTGTAAAGTATACACCATTGTTACCAGTAGAACTTACATAAAAAATTATTTATTTTAATGAAAAGTTATGATAGTCATATAAACCAATTATTTTATTTTACCGATATTAGAGTTAAACTAATAAATTATTGCTTTACCGTGTTTGTTATTTATAGTATATTACATAACAAGCTGCGAGTATATTTGAGAAACGAGGCGAAGCGTAGCGGAGCCGAGTGACTTAAAACACGATACACTTTCGAGCGAGTATGTACACTATTTTTTCCACACCATAAAAAGACATATTTTTGCAATTTAATGAATGACAACTGACAATGTCAGCAGTTTTTAGGTAAAAATGACATATTTTCCGTATTTTTTAGACTAAAATGACATATTATCAGCAGTTTTTAGGTTAAAATGACATATTTAGCCCACTGTATAACTGCTGCTGATTGATATTGTCATTTTTCATGACCACTTGGCTGTATGGAAACGGTCACTTTCGTATGTGGGAGTGGGAAACATTATTAATTACATATATAAGTAGATATTACAACTACTCCTATTACCTAGAAATTATTTTACACGTCAATTTTGATTTTGATGGTGCTTCTGATAATAATGAAGAATTTTGGTAAAATTTTACACGAAATATTCACCAACATAGTCCAACACGCTCATTGACAAATAGAACTCTGTATTAATATTTAAGCATCTTATTAAACTACATATTTGGTCTGTTAAACATATTTTAATGACAACTGTCAATATACGAAGTATTGATAGCTCAAAAAAGTACTGGGCTATACCGAAAAATTTGGTGTTGTACTACGCAGCATTTGCAAGGATGTCAAAGAAATAAAACTTTACTGGTCAATGGACTTATTTAATAAACTGGTTATGTATATTTTATAGTTATTTATAAAAAAGTGAGTTAATGAGAGCGATTAATAATTGAGACATTTTAATTGTTAAGATTATTAATTGCCGATTAACGCACGAGTTAGTTGCAATATTTTTCCACTGATCGTATCATTTTAAATTGACTATTTCCCACGTCCCTTATTATCCAATCAAATACCATGATTTTTCAAAATTCAACCAATCACGTGTTTTTATACTGGCAAAAAATCTAAATTTTCCCTTGGGATTTTATCACTTTCTTTTACCACTTATATTCATGGCAACCACTAAATATGTTGTCTTAATCAAGGTGGTATTTCAAAATCGTCATTTAAACTGTCATTATGCATCAGTATAAATGTCAAAATGAACCCATATTTGGGAAATAGTCCACAAAATGTATTTCGGGCTCATGATTTTGCTCGAAAATGTTTTACTCAAGATTTGTTGTTTTTTGGCATTGCCCCTCCACAAACTAACTTAGTTAGATAGTTTGTCTTGAGACATTGCCAAAACAAAATACTTTCGGAAAACATTTTTACTGGCAAAATCGTTTGCCCTTAATACATTATTACTGAAAAAAATTAATCTTAGCTCATGATAAATATGTTAGACTTAAACTTTTGACATTAATGGTATCTTTGATCACCTATACTAAAATCGTTTATTAATAGAATATCATTCATTAACAAGGGTCATTAATAAGCGATTTTCTATACATTAATGAAACCCATAAATAAACGATCAACCGAAAATATTATTTATCCAACACCTGCTATATAGTTATAACTTATAAGGCTATTACTAGATTTATTTTAGACCTCTAAAATGGCCCAAAACTCACTAGTGAGGTAAAAACCATAACCCACAAGTGAGATAAAACCACTACTGTGTTATTGATAGCCCTGTCAAGCTATGTCAAATTCGAGATTTACAGGTTAAGTTTTGCGTCAGTTTGTGTCAAATAACAAATAAAACCTTATCTACTAACCTCAAATTTGACATAGACTGACAATATACTTCAGCCAGTAGCGTATTATGACAAAAGCCTGAGAAACCCCGACTTCTGGGGCAAAATTTCAGGGGGCGCCAAATTGGAATCATTAACAAAAATGTTGTTTCATATTTGTCATTTAATATTAATTCCCAGGCATATATCTACCGAAAATAGCAGCCCATAATTTCTGAATTTTTCAATTAATAAGTAAAATTTGGGGGAAAAATTATAAGGGGCTTCCAGCGGCGAGCATGGTTAATACGCCACTGCCTTTAGCACTGCCAAACGTAAAACACTCTAATTATAAATTTATTTGACCTCTCGGTACTTCCCTAATTTGTCTATTACTTTTCACGGCTGTCAATACAAAATTTATGGTTTTTAGATATTTATTGAGTTGTTGGATAAAATGTTGTATGTCCGGTCTGTATTATTACACACTTGTACCATAAATAACTATTAGAACTAGTCAGTTAAATAACTATAATAACTTCCATTTTTCCAGAAAAGTTTAATTTCTTAACTTACAGAAGTGCGCAGGCCTTCACACTAAGAACAGTACTGGATGATGGTAGTTTAAACTTTAAACATAAGTTTCTCTTTTCCTGCTATGGCTATTTCTACTGCTATTGCACTTTTGGACGGTTTGTATATATTTTGGTGTATTGCGTGCGTTTATTGAGCATTTACATTATACACTCACCGCCACGAAAAACGGGGCACTTGCATTTTTTTATTAGATTTAAAATTGTATCCCTTTGTGATGTTTTATTATTACATTTATTATACATGTTATAATGTTAAATGTATAATAAATGTATAATAATAAATGTAATAATAAAACATCACAAAGGGATACCATTTTAAATCTAATAAAAAAATGCAAGTGCTCCGTTTTTCGTGCCGGTGAGTGTAGTAAAGTCGGCGACCGCTTCGTAACATTTATTTTAAGAAACTTACATTTTAGTTCAAGTCTCAAAATATATTATAGTATAAGAATTTAGATAACAATTATGATATCTCCTATTCCACCTCCATCATTTCATTAGAGAAATCAGAAATGATATCACTCTGATTCTGACTCAGATTCCCCTAATGAAATAATAACAGGTGAAATATTTTGCACTGAAGGATTGCCTATATATTTTACCAGTCAGCGGAAATTAGGTTTTCAGTATGTTTGTTATAATTTTGTCACATGCACTTTCAAAAGTTCGTCAATCACACAACGTTTTTGTATGATCTAAAAGGTTTGATTAATTTTCATAACCACTTTTTCGTAATTTTTCCTCAGTTTTTACATTGTGCTTAATTAACCATGCTTGCATTTGACTTGTACTTTAGCCAAAACTAGAATTAGTTCATTAATCACCCAATTTTGAAAAAGTTCCCCTACAAAACTACAGAATCCGGCGTCAATATTAATTATTATTAACTGTGTTTCTCTAGTAATCATAACTAAAATGTTAAGAGAAGAAAATAAAAGGAGGGAAATTGGCCCGGATTCTACAGTGTAGTCGGCCATTGTTTATGGTAATCTCGGTCATTGTTCTTTGAGTCGAGTAGGAAGTCACAACCATCTGAAAAATTACAACCCACATGCAAAATTTCAAATCGTTTGGTTCCCTTCATTAATTTTTTATTTATTTTTACATCATATTCGTATAGGTACCAATTTACGAACCTGTGATCCATTTTGATATATCCAGGTTTCGTCAAGGTACACGAATGTTACAAATGCTTTTGCCGGTAAAAATGTTTTACGAAAGTATTTTGTTTTGACAATGTCACAAGACAAACTAACTTGATCAAGTTCCCGAGCCGAAGGCGAGGGAATTTGTCAAAGTTAGTTTGTCGAGGGGCATTGCCAAAAAAACAACAAATCGTGAGTAAAACATTTGCCGAGCAAAATCATGAGCCCGTAATACATTTTGTGGACTATTTCCCAAATATCGGTTCATTTTGACATTTATACTGATGCGCAATGACAGTTTAAATGACGTTTCTTAAATACCACCTTGATTAAAGCAACATATTTGGTGGTTGCCGTGGATGCAAGTGGCAAAAGAAACTGACAAAATCCAAGGGAAAATTCGATTGTTTGCCACTACAAAAACACACGATTGGTTGAATTTCGAAAAAGCTTGGCTTTTCATTGGATAATAAGAGATGTGGGAAATAGTCACTAGAATTTTGCAGCTGCAAAAACCTTTTCAAAAATTTCTTTTTTCTGTTTACAGAGAATTTTTCGGCCCTTAACATATTTATAACCCATGGATTACAAAAGTTGTATAAATTAGTTCTCCCTCCCTTATAGTACGGGAGCCAGTGAACCTTTTTTTTACGTCATCGGGCTCACGGCTAAATTAAACTTCAGGAATTAGTTGTTGTGCTGATGTAAACAAAAACCGATTTCTGCAATCCCGAATCCGGGGATAACATTAAGGGTTGCGCTGTGAAAGTTGTCGTAATTGACGACTATTTTACGTCATTTTTAAATGCAAAATACAAATTGCCATCAAAAGTTTAATTAACACAAAGTAATAAAATATATTTCTGCAATGTGGAATCGGGGGATAACCCCTTCTGCAGAGAGGGTGAATATGTAGGGTTGAAGTTGTAAAAAATTTTATAAGGTAAATGAAAAATTCTTTTTGGATGCACTAGTGCGAATATTAAACATTACAAAAATGATATTCTGCATAACAAACTCCGGGGTCATGACTTTCTGCAAGCGCCTCAAAGGTAACTTGTCGCGCCCCGTCAAATGCTCGTGCTGAGTCAATTTCAAGTTATTATATTCAACAAATCAATGCGATTTGTACAACAATAAATATACACAAATATTTCTTACTATTCTCAATTTTCTCAAGCATGTTGTTTTCGTGTTTCTCAAGTGCTACCGGCATGACCTCATAATACAAAATAGTACAATTTCCACAAATTAATGTAATAACACGACCTTTAGAACGTTTACGGGAAAAACTACAAAAAAGGCATGATCGAGGAATCGTAGATGCTTCCGAGGTGCTCGTCTTGATGTCTGTTTCGAGGTCTACTGGATCAGAAACTTCTTCTAGAGCAACTAACGATGAAGTGGTACCCTCCTGTGTTGTATTGAGATGTTTTTCAGTGCTGCTCTGGGTTTCAGCAGCCTGACTGTGATCTCTGGAAAGATTTTTGATGAAATGTACAAATCTTTTTATTGTAATTTTTTAGTTTAGTTGCCAGCAGATAATTTTTTGTGTAATCGCAGAGAAAAAGCGGGGACTTGTTAGCGAAAAAGAAAATGATAGTAAAAGTATGATGTTCTGTTACAGCATCAAATTAACCTTACGACATTCACGGATCGGCGAGTATCGAATGCTAAACAAATCCTGGAAATGGGGCACGCTCACCCTGAGAATCGTTAAAAACAAGCTAAAGGCCTCGGCTCGAATGCGCGTGGTTCAAAACAGTACACCGCACGGTAAGCGTGTCGAGGTATATACAGGGTAGGTATTGCTAAAGAAATGGGCGCCACCAGATCCAACTCAAGATACCCACGTTCAACCGGACCTGGAGGGTTAAACGAAGCGAGAAGTAAGCAAATAACTATTTTGGTAACCCCGGTGCAGCGACAGACATAGACACCTACCTGGAATGCTCGTCCGCCACATCCGGGCCTCACCTTACAATGGTAGTAACACAGTGACACAGTCCCCCTGTAAACAAACGTGCACAAGACACAAAAAGGCAAAGAATAAGACTGTTCGGTTAATACATCTATTGGCCACACCAAGGGACCTACCAAACACCAAACAAAAATACAGGTATATTCGGCATCTATGCCGGCTCGTAAGAATGGTTTATAAGGTACGCCCAGCTGGAAGGCGCGTTAGCTAAAGGTTTCGGCGCATAGCTGAGCCGAACAACAAATCCAGGCCGAAAGAGGTGAAACGTCGATATGGACCTCAACAGGCATGACGCGCGAGTGCAAAGCTTGAACTTGGGTTCGAGTCACCAGACGCCCTGACTTACAGTGAAATATCTAAGAATAACAAACATGAACGGTTAATCTACACAAACAAAGTTGTCTGCCAGCGCAAAATATTAGAACACTACGTTAAATTTTATTACTTATAAACTAAATCTCCCGCAATTGAAAACAATTTCGAAAAATTCCTAAAGTTTGTTTATAAACATAAAATACAAAATTTTGATAATTTTTGTTTACTCTGTTTTTGCGATTTTGAATTTTTGTTAAGAATTAATACATACATTCTTAAATTCGTGTATATTTATTGTGAGAAATTATTGTTGTGCAAATCGCATTGATTTGTTGAATATAATAACGTGAAATTGACTCGGCACGAGCATTTGACGGCGCGCGACAAGTTACTTTTGAGGCGCTTGCAGAAAGTCATGACCCCGGAGTTTGTTATGCAGAATATCATTTTTGTAATGTTTAATGTTAGCACTAGTGCATGCAAAAAGAATTTTTCATTTATCTTATAAAATTTTTCACAACTTCAACCCTACATATTCACCATCTTTGCAGAAGGGATTATCCCCGGATTCCACACTGCAGAAACATATTTTATTGCTCTGTGTTAATCAAACTTTTTATGGGAACTTGTATTTTGCATTTAAAAATGACGTAAAATAGTCGTCAATTACGACAACTTTCACAGCGCAACCCTTAATGTTATCCCCAGATTCGGGATTGCAGAAATCGGTTTTCGTTTAGATTAGCACAAAAACTAATTCATGAAGTATAATTTAGCCATTTACCTTATGACGTAACAAAAAGTTCACTGGCTCCCGGACTATTATATTCAAAATTATTTCTCCTGTTAGTCCGTAAGGTATAACGTAAAATCATTATTTTCTAATTTATGTTGTGAAAGTAGTCGTTGCAGATCCTCTCTAGAAATATAGTATGAAAATATGTAACTTTAAAATTATATTTACTATAAAACATCTAATGGAATTGTAGCATCACTTTAAAGTCCCTACAGAGTTGTGACTACCACAAACTTATTTTCAATAGCCACGCTTCCGTGTACTGATTCACATTACAACACACTACACAACAATGTATTGAGCACCAGATGGTGAAGTTTACTTCATAGCAAATTTCAAAGGTGAGACGCATTTTACAGTAGCCGTGCACAGTGACTTTCAGTTCTGGAGGTAGCGGAAATGCTATTAACACTAACAAATATTACTTACCAGTCCCACAATTTTATAAGAATAGTAAAGGTCTACAGAGCGTCACGGCAACTACCAAAACTACTTGAAAGTAGTTGCAACTTTGAAGTCACAGTTCAGTAGCATGAATTAGTAGCGCTACCATCGTTAGCCAAGTTCTTAAAATCATAAGGTCGTCCAAAAGGTAACTACGACGTTTCCAATACCACGTACAAGCAACTACCGATTTGTCACATAAAGTTATTTATGCATCAAAGTCATAGTTTTTGTGGCGGTTCCATGACGGTCACTCATTCATGGTTCCTGTCTCAGTTACGTGTAATTCGGGGATAATTGGGATGTTTTTTACATTTTTGTCTTTCGATTTTCAACAAAACGAGCATACCTCTTAATGATAAATACTGAAAATAGCTCTAATGAGATCAGAAATTCCTGTTTAAACGAAATGATTTATAGACAACAAGTGTGTTCGTTTTAATGATAGCACACAAAATGCATAAAAATCAACATAGGTAGTTGAACCAAAATGTAGAACAACCAACAATAGATAAGTGAAATATAATAGTAGATTATAATGCCAAGTCGCTAAAGTGTGTTATTGAATTACCAGGGTGAACAATCACACGTGGAATTACTTCTGATAGTAATAAAACATACATGGTAACTTATAATGGTATTAATTCTCACGGTGAAAATTTTATTTTTTCTCCCTTGGGAACAAAAGATTTTGAACTTGGAAATCGGGTTTAGAACACTTCAAAAGCTGCAAGAAAAGCAATAGCACGATACTTTGTTGTTCTAAAATTGACACTGATCTCTTATGTCATCGTTTTTAACATGGTCCAGTCTTGTTTTCCCTACAATATTTCTTAAAGTTATCATCTCTGCAACTTCCATCAGCCCTAGTTTTCAATTGAAAATACACGAGTACATAATTTTAATATTATTTTTCGGATGAACCGGAACGGAAATGTTAATGTTTTTCATGAACCGGAACAATATTTTCAGTAATCTGATGAACCGGAAAAATAATTTCTCGAACCTGAACACTGCTTCGGTTTGCTCCGGTACATTTCGAGCTCTGATTTAACGCACGACTCTACTTACTTTCCATTACTAAAAAGTAATGCATAACGAAATTTCCAATTATCGCCCAGGCTAAAATGTTACATTCATAACACTGGTTAAATTTTTAATAGTGCATTTGGAACGACCTCGAAATTCTTCACTTCGTGGTTCTATTACTATAGAAACAACTTAAATTTCAAATGGCAACTCTGCGTTTTAAAATTTTTAAAACAAATATTTTGTATAAGGTCGTATAAGGAAATTTTTGAATAATTTTGTCTAAGTCTAGACTGATCATGGTTGCAGTCAATCGATAATAAAGCTAAGGCAAAAATAGTTAATGGCAGGCAAAACTAGAAAATAATATTTAATATCAACTCGTTAAAATTATTGTTAAACCTAATGTTATTGTTTTATTTTTAATAAATTTAAAATGTACATCGTTTACTATAGAGACAGAATGAATCACTATTTCTTCTAGTTTGTTTTCTTTTCTATAAATGCAGTCAAAACAAGTTTAGCAGTAATACAATTATGCATTTTATAGAAAAAGAATGATTGTTGTTTATGTACCAAGGGCGTAAGAAGGCGTTTATGGCCCGCGGGCCTACGATGCCGTTGCTTGTCAAACTGACAAACAAGGCTCTGATGGGGGCCGTAAAGTACTTTATGGCCCTTGAGCTGTAAAGTGACACATTACGCCTTTAAAGATAGGGTATAAAGTGACAAATTTCTCCAGGTTGTACATAAAAATATAAAAAAATGACCCCAAAGTATTAAATAAGTTTTATGGACTTACCTTTTTATTTAGTTTAATTAGAAACCAGTAACTAACCATTATGCGTTTTGTTTCAGGCACCCTATATGTAACTTGGAACTGGAAGTAGACTTTTTTCTCTGAGCAGCATTTTCAGAAGAACCGATTTAGGGACCCTTGGATCAATAGTCAGGATTATCAACCACTGAGCCACCAAGCATACTAAATTTACCTGCGATTGGGTATTTGGGTTGTATCAGGTAGAGCAAGTTCACTAACACAAGTTGCAGATATTGTAACTAGTTCCACCCTACCTGGCTTGAAAAATATTACAGAGATTGGAAGCGGACACTTTCGGTACCCATGTATAACTGGCGAGACTATTTGAGACAGAAGCGTTGGAAAACTGTAACGAATATCACTAAAAGCTGCCACTTTCCAACATTTTCCAACATGGAAAAAAGGGTTGGGTATACAAAAACAGCATTGGATGTCCCTTCAAAGCCAAGCACAGTGACAACGGACATAGCCACGTAGTCATTGCATTATGAGATCTGTAAATACTGCAAACAAGGTTAAGAAGTAACCAAAGAGAATAGTAAAGACCTCATAAGCGAAATAAAAGTGACTTTATATTTCTTCTTATTCACTATTTAGGTTTAGACCAAATCACTGTATGAGCTCTTTTGTTGTGATTATGAATGAAAAATAATTAGTTTTTGAATAGAAAATATATTTTTAAATCTCAGAGGGCAATTTTTATTATGGTAGTCATATGGCTGTTCGTTTTCAGCTAACAAAAGCAGATTCTGATCACAGATCTGAATTCAGGACAAAATTTTCAATAATATGGGTTCAATGATATATACCTGTGGGTAAGTGTTATTTTGGTGCTTGTCTTCCACTTAAGAGTTCAAAGAGCTATAACCTTCTCATTTCTTGGAGTATTTTAACAAACGTTACATAAATTTACCCAGAATGGTTCTATTTCCAGTGATATCGATAACTAGCTTTTGACCTAGGTCAAGATAAGGTGGCCTATTCCCGTGCCGGGTCACATTTATACTGTAAGGAAAACTCAATCTCCAGCATTAAAAGGTGAATAGAAAGGAAGAAGTAAATTTATTTTGAAATTGTTACTGTAAATACTTCCCAAGGAGGAAACAAATGAAAACATTTTCTAGAAAAGGATCAGGCAACTTAATGGTTAGCTGATTGTTTCTTAATTATTGAAATCATTACTACAGATTAGTAAGTACTAAGTATTTCGGCAGATTCCAGTTGTCTTCCAAAATCAGCAAGTAAAAATGTTACTCTGACGTTAGGTTAAGTTAGGTTAGGTTAGATCAGGCCTAATTGATTTTGTAAAAGTCACTTCATATAACTTTAAAGTCGTTAAATTAAAGAAACCAAGAAAATAAAAATGTCATATGTTTAAAAATACATCAGATTTACAAAAGTGACTATTTAATTAATGCAGAAAACTTGCTACTATTTTTATTTAAAAACGAAAATAGACAGGTGTAAGTACAATATTTTAAATTGCTGAATATGTAAATTCTAAAACTTAGAACTCTGATTTTGTAGAAAAAGATTATCTCCTTCCACGTTAAGGGTTACACATTCTTTTGTTAATTATTGAAGAGCTTTGCAAAGATTTGCATAATGACCTAAAATGAAACAGTTTAGATGAGGCGATTTAGTGATTTTACATTTTTGGCATTCCTACATTTTTGCTACTTTCATTATGGATATTTTCAACATCCTTTAAACATATGTTAGCAACGGCGACATATTTTTGGCCGTTTCATAGAACTAGCGTATTTATGTTTCTTGCATTATTTAAAAAACAATGACTTTTAAAGATAAACTATCTATAAATTTGCTAAATTGTAATACTTGAATTTTTGATACTATATATATTTAAAAAAGGATCAAGTACCCACTACAACAAGCTATTTTAATGTAACTGTTTTTTAGCCTGAAAATTGTTTTTTTATTATGACGAACTGGACGAGATGATTTTATTCCAAAATGCATCGTTACTTTATTCAAGAACATTCCAACCAAAATGAAAAACTTTGAAAATAAGAGATGGTCAGGACAGGAGAAAGGAGGTCATGGGTCATGGCCCTTAACGGTCACCATATGGGCACCCGGATGCATCTTCAACGAAAACTTGCACTTCCACATTTTATTCAACAGGTATAAAGAAAGTAAATATTTCTGTTGGGAATATAAAATGGAAATGTTGATATGTAATAATTATAAAACGCGACATTCACCAACTTCTAGAGTCTAAAGCCAAGACGTGGCGTGGCGCATTCCTATATTACATAATACGCATCTTTTCATAAACCACGCGTACATCCACATATCGCTTATTACTGCTCTTAATCTGGGAGTAACATAACAATCGGCAATTAAGCGATTAGACAACGTAATGAATGCAGAAAATATTACACCTACATACGTATAACCATAGAGAAGTAGAAAATTGCTATTAATTAACATCAATAAACGAAGTTTTTTACACCAGTGAAAAAATAATCAATGCGAGATATATGTATACAGCGTGGTCCGTATAGTATTAAACATACTCTTCTAAAATGTTCTTTTACCTTGAGAAATAAGAATACTTAGGGCGAAGGGAGCATCAATTTCCTATCCTAATGATATTTTGATGAAGCTATGTATTAGTAAACGAAGTCATTTGTTGCAAATGTCTAGGGCCACACTGTGTATCAAGTGAGCTACTTGATGTAATCAGGACGTTTTGTATGAAGTAAGTCGGTTATTATTCTAAATCTAAATCCCAAATAAAATAAAAGACATTACTGTCGTCTTTTGAATAGCAAAGGGCACTTTTTACTTTTCCATGCGGGCAATATAAGAATTATTCATTAAAATTCAGATTTTTATGGAAATATGCATGTTGATATCTAAGGATTTCAAAAACAGCCTGAACGGCTTAACCAAGTTTGCTGCAGTTTTATATTTGGAAATTTAGCAATTAAACCATCTAGAAATAAGGGGATTGGAAAATATGTAAGAGCAAAAATGTCTACGTATATATGTTTAAAGCTCTAGTTTTAAAAATAAGAATGCTTTAATTTTGTTAAGGTTACAAAGATTTATTTTTTTACTGACGAATGTATACAAGGTGATTCATAAGTATGGTCTTTAAATTTAAGGGTAGTTAAACGACATCAAACAATAAAGTATACGTCAAAAATTAATAATAATCCCACAAAAAAATTGCTTAAACTGATTTAGGGCTGGAATGAATTTCTATGAACTTAAATTCGCACGGATGGTTGCGATAAGGCCGAACTTGAATAAAATACAGAGCAAAAAGCAGTTGTTTGGGTACTTCAATCACATTTGGTGCATTAGGTTATTGCACTTTCTTCTCATTTAGTCAAAATTTTGCCTCAGACCCTGATGCAAATTAATTTTTAATGCAATTTACGTCTATTGAGGTCAGTATAGTACACCCATTTAATTTAATGACCATACTTATGAATCGCCCTGTAGTCATGAGCGTAACTTGGGGCATCACTTGGGGGGGGGGGGGGTCAAAATCAAGACTTTACAAAATTTTTAAACCTAAATTGCAAAAAATGCTGCACTTGCACTTTAAAATCAAAATTTTGGGGGGCCGCCGCCCCCCCTTGCCCCTCCTAAGTTACGCCTATGCCCTGTATGTGAGAAGGGCAAAAACGTAAAATTATAATTTTACCATCCTAAATTAGAGTGTACTGTTTATTTTTGAAGCTTTAGTTTTAAAAATAAAGGTGCTAGCATTTTTTGAGGTTTACAACTCTCTTTAATTCTTTACAGACAAATGTATAAAGGGCGTTGAAAAAATGGCGGATTAACTCAATGTTACGTTATTAAGCGGCATTTCCTAAGTATGAAAACATAATAAAAAGTTCTTTGTATTATACTTAATTACTTACTAAGGTTTTGACCTCAAAGCTAACTGAACCGGCAACATTGAATTTTGAATTTTAACAGTTCTTAAGTTTCTGTATGTTAATTGTATTTACATTCCTATTATTAGCTTTAAACCTGTAATGTTTCTCTATCCTAATACTCAATACGAAGGAAATTAATAATCAAACATTGGAATCACATATCTTCAAAAATATAACACAAAACATTTTAAAATGATTTTGTTCCTAACTCATTAAGTGATTGTTATTGTTATTTCATAATTTCTTCATAAGTAGAAGCTAAAAACTGACCACTTCATTAAAGTATAGACCTAAACGTGTACTTTCGTATTATAGATGTTTTGAATTATTGTTGATGTTCAAATCGCTGTTATTAATTTTTTTGAAGATATCTGATTTTTTTCACTTTAGATACAAAAAATAAGATTTTTTAGCACTCATTTCGATTAACTTAATTTTCTGGTTGCTAGTGAGCGAAACTAAAGTTTGACTGTACATCTTTATCGTATACGATACTAAGTTAACTTTGAAGTATCTCATTTTTTGTAATACACAGGGTGGTAAGAAAAAAATAGGAAAAACCAGTGAAACTTGTTTTTTGGAGTATGTGGCTGTAACTTCAGATTTAACAACCACTTTTAATTCTAAGCAACTTTTTCAAATAATTTTGTAAAATAAGTGTACTTTATTCTTGAGCCATTTTCACAATTTTAACCCCCCCCCCCCCTGTAGACAAAAGGAGATATTTAAATTTTGACAAGTAAATTTTTAGTTTGAGAAGAAGCAGACACTTTTTCTAAGTCCAAAATATTTTCTAATACTTGGATAATAAGAAAATCTCATTTTTCCCCAAATTTATGTCGGACACTGTACTTACATTTAAAAAAAATCATTTTGCTATTTTAAAGAAACTAACCTTGTCCACTTTTGTCACACTTGGTAGGTTTATAAGGTTGCTTGAATGATAATGTATAATGTAATGTAATTGCCAGATTTTACAATCCAAGGCCTTGTATACATTTTTAAAACTTAAAACTTTTGTCATAAATTTGCTCAACCAATAACAAACATTTCTTATACATAAATATATTGAATTCCAATAATTTTACAAATGTTAAATATTTTATTAGTTATCGCCCCTACCCTCTCTTCATTCCTCTTATAGTTTAATATATCTAGGGATCAAAAATATTCATTTCCTCTCACATGTGGTACTTAATGTAGGGAAATTAACACACACACAATATTTGTATGCATTGTTGATACCACACGCTATAGCAAAAAACGTTATTACAAAAATTTAATGGGACCCACTGCTCTACAGTTCTTTGTAGTCAATTGTTTTTCTCATGTTTTGTCAGCTCCGCCATCTTATTTTTAAATTACGCGGGTCGTTTTTTAATCAATTCTGATATATGAAAGTTTATGTAATTATTATTTAAGTATTAATAACAAAAAAACATAATTTATTGTCATGACAATTTTGTAATAGTTAGAACTATGAAAAGATATTATTTGTTTTTTGGTTTCTTATTTCTAATCAGTCAATGCCTATTTGGTTCATTCTTGGACATATAATTAACAAAAAATTCCTGCATTTACATTAACTTTCTTGCATTCCCCACCCACGATTATGATTTATTTGTAAATTCATAAAGAGAATTAAGAAAGGAATCAGAATAGACGAAAAAAGTACCCGTGTCGTTCAAAAGATACCCGCGCTGACAAAACTGTGTGTGAAAAACATTTGACTGCACAGCACTATAAAGCAGTAAGTCCCATTAATAGCTATTTGTGCAACAAGTGCTAAAAATGCCTTCGGCTTCGTTTCATAATTTTCATTTCTCGTGCATAAACACTTTTAGCACGAGTTCGCACACAGTATTTTTTCTACGGGTTGCATTTATAACAGTTATAATTTATGTCATAGTAAAGAGACAGCCGTGACTGCGCAGGTGACTGTTTCTGCAGTCGGTAGCTGTCAAAGTTAGTTATCAAAGGTAGTTATAATAGTACACATTTTACTTTATTCATTACATAATGCTTTAATTATTTAAAAACACTTTACCTCGAACGAAAGAAGTAACTAGAATAACTTTATAACCTCACTTCCTGTTTAAAATTCTAAATTCAACACCTGCTGTTTATTTTTAGCACATGTGCTAAAAGTAAACAGCTGATTTCACTTTTAACACGCTGATTTATAAAACGTCATTTTTAGTGAAACAAGCTAGTGCTAAAAGGGCTACTTTCAGTAGTGATCGTAGGAAAATGTTTTTTAACATATTTTATAAAATGTATTTTTTTAATACTCAGCCCACAGCTGTCATTATTCTTACAGGTTGCGATTTACCAATGAACATATTCGAACTGTCTTTCCTAGACAGCAACACACCTTCGAAAAGTAAAGAAGGATGCAACCGTTGGTGTACATTCCGTGCAGTTGGTGAGTTGATATTTCTGCAAGCTCGAAAATGTGTTCAAATATTTCTTCGCATTAGTCGATTCTGAACACTACAGATTTCAAATGACCTTCTAAGAATAAAATTCTTGGCCAGGTTATTGATCCGTACAGCTCAACATATATTAGCTCTAACTGTGAATATCAGGTACATTGTAGTATAAAGTGGGCGCAGTAGAACAACAGCATGGCTCGAACGCAGCTTGTCTTTGTTCCTCCTAGTGGCCACTCTTTCTAGCGCCGCGCAGGTGCAAGCTAATATCTGTTGAGCTGTACTCATGGATGAACATCATAGCAACATTTTCTTCAATTGAATAAGTACGGTTCAGCCATTTTAAACGAGATTTTATAGTGATTAAAAGGTTAGCACTGAGCATTTTCCAACATATTCGTAATTTAACTATCTTCTTTTTCTTAGTCTTTTCCTCGTTACACCATTTCACGTCTAATTTTATTCAACTTTAGGTTTGGTATGATTTTTTTTAAATTTATGTTGATATTGTTATGGTATTGGTACAGAGGTTTAAAATCATATTAATAAGGTTAAAAGAATACAGTATTAAAAATTACAAAGATGAATTTAGGAATGAAATGGATATCAAAATTATTAAAACGTATTTGGTAAAGAAAGGAAATAGAATTTAAAATTCCATTATATGAAGCTACATAAGAAACAGCAGGATTGTAACATAATTTAATTTATCTGAAATGAAAAGGGGAATTAATGGCAAATAGTTTTTCGAGATAAGTATACTATTTAACATAGTGGGTATTAGACAAATATAATAAAGCTTCTATAGTGTGTTGGAATGTGAAATAGATGCTAAACTAGATCAGTAAGGAGATATTTACTGTTTAGTATAATAAAATTTGATACAAAAAGATGTAATACAATCTGTAGCAGTTGAAATGATTAAAATAAACCCTTTATAACAGTTTTAAAAAGCTATTTGGTGTATAAAAGGGTTACAAATTAAAATAAAATTGGCGTGGTGTAAAATAAAAGAAAAACGTTAAAAGGATAAAAGATGTGCAGACGATATAGATGATGATAAAGGATGTGGTGAGAATACCAAAGTAATACAGTTATAATCTACAAAAGCAAATTTCTGGAAGGGGATGCTGAACTAAGTTTATTGTCAAATTACATTGCATCATCTGAATTGGATAACAATGAATGGTTTTTACTGGAAGTGGTTTACATCGAGATCATTAGCAGAGTGAGCGTTTGATGGGGTGGATAGGCGATTTTCATCTGAAGGAGTTCTAATTCGACAAACTTGTGATTGAAGTGACATCTTATAACTTGCATTTAGTCGAGGTGCGTGCTACCAGGTCGTCGGTGGCTTGAGGATTTTGGTAGGACGACGTGGATGGTGATTGCTGCTAGAATTGCTGCTAAAGAGGGTTGGTAGGTGCCTTGTCGTGTTTTGGGCAAGGAAGTATTCGAGGAACCAGAAGTGTTTTTGGCGGAGTTCGTGCAGGCATTGTTTTTGGAAGTTGGGAGATCTTGGTGAGGTTGCTGGATGCATTGGGTTTGGCAGAGGAGAGTGTCGAGTCCAATAACAGGTGACAGAATACAGGTATTTAAATAAAAAGTGAAAGAAAATATAGAAAGAGTGAAGTGAAGGGAGTACTTACCATTTGATATTGTTGAATGACAAAACTCTAACGAGAAAGTATTTGTAATTAATTTTGCACGGAACAAATTTGAAGTGTCAGGTGACAGACGTAAGGGTTGTAAAACAAGAAAATCAAATTCCAGAATAGAAGCAGTCTAGATTATAAAGAATCCGACTTGTGTTTCAGTTTAATATTCTTGATCATCCATAATTTAAAAAAGGGCAAATGAGTTAATTAAAATTAAAGTTTAAAAAGAATTGATTTAGAATAAACTAAAGTAAGGTTTAAGTCAATTATAAGATATCATAGGCGTTACAACGTGGTAGAGTCATCATTACAATATATTACACCTGGTCGTATACGATCAATCAGAACTTTTGTCTTAAGCTAAATAATCTAGTAGTATATAATTAAGACTAAGATATAACCCATTGGTGTTTCTCACGTTCTAAGTGTTTTCTCACTTTCTTCTTCTTTGGTATGCTTAACAAGAAGACAGAATACTACGAGAGACATAAGTCATTAATCGCTCTTGCTCTCTAAAACCGGCAGGTTAATGCTGCTTCTATTTATTTTTCGTGCACACCCTGTATGTTGCTATAAACTGTGCCAAGAAACATAATTTCAGTAGATCAATTTCTTTGAATTTAATTACGTACGAAACGTTTTCTTACACAATTATACAGCTCAAAGTTGTGACAAAACTTCCGTCTAATTGATGCAATTATCTAGAAATTGATATACGGCCTATTATTCTGGATATATTTCTGTTTTCTGTAATTGCAGGGAACATTGCACCTGGGGTAAAAACTAGTGTTCCTTAAATAATTTAGCTAAAGCTGTGTTGAGAGAAGAATAACAACATTTACAAAACATACACATCAGACATTTTTAAATTGTTGCAGGCATTTCAAGCCTTAAATTCGTTTTAATTAAGTTTATATGTGCAGCTTGAAGAAAGTCGATCAGTATCATAACTAGCAGCAAGCATCCAGAAAGGGTGACAGGTTAATTAGGTGTGTATGAATTTTCAGTCCCCTCAATTTATATGTAATTATCATAAATATTTTTTATACGTAAAATATTTGTTTAAGCCACCGGGGTTGAGTGGGACCAAATAGATACGATATGCGAATTGCAACAACACACATAAATATGTTTATTTCTTCCCTTTTAATTCAGTAAAGAAATAAACCAGAAAATCAAAAGTAGGTATGATAAAAACAACTCGTTTTTGCTTCAAGGAAAATCCTTTATCTCATACTTTTTAATCTAGAATTCACTCAAATGTAAACATACAGAGCAAATATTTAAAAATATCGCTACTTGTTTAACTAAACTATTTTTATTTATTTAACTATGATCTTTATCGAGTTAGCGTTAAATATATACCAAAAAGTGGGACACGTCGTCTTAATATCTAAACAAGTAGGTATTTGAGATAATAATAAGTTTCTCGTTAAGTTGGCTCTAATATCATTAACAGATCTTACTTAGTTGCCTATCAGGGACGCTGTTCAAACATATTCCACCAATTCGTTGCCAAATAGTCGACCCATGCAGGTCCGGTGTGTAGGGACGTTGTCGTGTTAGGTTGTGACTTCGGTCTCGTGTAGGAAGCAAACTACAGCATTCACAATACTATACCTCCAAAATTCTCCACGCTGTGGCGCCTCTTTTTCATCGACCGCGATTTTCTAACCGTTTCTGTTCAATCTTCAAATAACTTACACCTTCTTCTATGATTGTGTGTGGGCGTCGATGAAATAAAGCCACGTTTCATCCCCCGCCACGATGCTATGAACATAGGAGAAGTTCCATTCTCAAGCTTTCTCAGTATTTCGTCACTCCAAACAACTCGGTGCCTCATTTGTTCTTCAATCAATGAATGAGGACCTTGAAGGAACATACTTTTATAACTTCATGCACTGTAAGAGCAAAGATAACCAAGTCTTTCTCGCTCCGGCATCTTCCTCATTGCTGAAACTTTTTTCTCAGTGACAGAAGTCCTTTCTGAGAGGAGGTCGTTTTCATGACTACAATTTACCCTCTGAAACTCTAGATATCACCTAAATATAGTAGTGCGATAAGGACAACAAGACCCTAATGCAGAAGTAATTTCTTCTAAATCTTGAGAACGTTCGTTTTACGCTACGTGGAGATGTCTACATGTTTTATAAGTGCCGACTAAATTGCTATAACTTAAAAAAATTAAAACGCTTCCAAGTGTCTACTGTTCTCTTCGCATGAATCTATAACGAGACGACAAACGGAATAGCTACATGTTGTTCAACTACTTTATCTTGCCTTCCACTGTGTAGAAGAAGGTATAGAGAAAAACAATAATAAGTTCGCTAGTTCGTTGTAGGTACAGCTATGTTGTTAAAAAATTTAATATTAAAAGTATCAGACAAAATGTTTTAAAACCATCTGAAAGAATGTAAATATATATGACAAAGAATAGTAATGGCTAAACTGTATTTGGAAAAAACGTTTATCAGTATTATCTCAATATATGGCTTAGAAGAAACAAGCCAACATATGAAAAAGAGAAATTATATGATGATAATATATGCAAGACACATTAGATATAATTAAGAAAGATGAGTAACCATCCTGATGGGCGAAAGAGAGCGATAAAACAATATAACGTATACAAAAGAGAATTAGAAATGAAAGTAATAACAAAATAAAGACGGTAAAACAGGACTACTGGAAACTAGAATATGACTTATTTGGGCAAAACAAAACAAGTATAGAGAATAATAAGAAATTAAAGAAAAGAAGTGAAGGAACTTTACACAATACAAACAATAAGCATATATACATGGGAGCAATATTTCAACGATTTATTTAAAGCAGATGAGGAGGTAAACAGAAAGCTGGAAGAAAATGTGATAGAAGCAAATGTAACACCAATGGAGATCGCCGTAAAAGAGGTAAAACAAGCAGTCAAAGAGTTAAAAAACAGAAAGTCACCAGGAGAAGATCTGATAACAAATAAATGAATGAAGAAGAAGAGGAAGAAGAAGTACCAAATACTAATTTCTCACAGTGAGCATTGCCCAAAATGAAGGTTTTACCCTGCACGCAACAATTGAGAGACAGAGACGGAAAGTATGGAAGATGGTTTCCATTTTTGTTCCTTCACGATGACCTGTAATAGTAGCATCGGCAAACAGAAAGGAAATTTTGTTGTTGTTACAGAGTTAACAACAGAGGAGTTTTATGATTTTAAAAATTCTACTGCAAAGGGAGAAAAGTTAAGTGGAACGATATCCAAATCCAAGTTTTTAAAGTAGATTGATTTGTTTTATAATAAAATTTCGATGCAACAGATTTGGAAGAACTTAAATTTCTTCTTAACCATCAAGCTGGAGAGGGGGCTTCTCATCGGCGTTAGTGATGTTCAAAAGCATTTGTGTTCAGTAATATTAGTTATATATAATTTTTTCGAGCTACGGTTGTCGATACAAAGTTCTAGATTGGCTCATGCAAACAGAACTCTAGAAGTTGTCCGATAATCTAAATTTGGATGGCTCAGAGGTGGATGTTAATCTTCTTGATGATGAGGAAGAAGAGCATGATTTTGTTTATGCCGGAGGTAGTTAAAATCAGGATGAAGTGTTATCAGAGACTTAAATAAAGGTGCAAGTGGCGATGAAGTCATGAAAAGCGAAGATGAGAACAACGTCAGTTCAGATTACGACAAACCTTTGATAAATTTACTTCTAAATGCTGAACCCAGACTTGACAAAAATACCAACTGCTTGCTGAATCCCCATTGTTGCTAGAAGATATCTTGACGAAAACGTTTTCGAGTCCATGGTACACTAACATGAATAAGGTGACAAAAACGAGAAAATTATTGGAAACTTGAGCAAGAGAGTTGAATACATTTTTTGCCTGACGTATGCTGATAGGTATTTACCATATAATTGAATACTTTTATCCTCCAGATGGATATGAAATGTATGTTGACCGTAATGAGTAAAGGTAAAAAACGATTCTACAACCCTTCAGAGATCTTACTACTGGTAAAGGTTACTAAGAATTAGAATATTTCGGCACTTGGATAACCAGAGTTCAAATTGTTTCTGAAAATATTTTTTTTCAATTCTAAAACGACTGAAGCTTATGGACGACGACGATATGTGTAAAATATGGCTAAGGGAAAGATTCTGAAATTTAAATCCATATTAAATCAAATACAAAAAGGATATCTACAAAATGAATGCACCGAACAAGTTTTGATTGATAAACAGATGAGATATTTTCATAGAAAAATTGGGATAAGATTTTTTTAGGGGGAAAGCTACATCCATTGAGGCTAAATTTTTTTGTTATGGCTACACTCCAAGGAATCCCACTAGGTTTTCCTATGTTCGAAGGAAAAGTACGAACACCGAATCCAGTGTAGCATCAACACCAGAAAAGCTAGATGATGGCGAAGGAGTGGTACTCAAACTCAAACTCTAATTGGCACATTTCTGGCTCGGCATGAATACATTACAGAGAAGATGCTTCAGTCAGTGGCGACTCGTGGACAATTTTGAAGGTAAAGCCAACCGAATGTAAATTGCATTTTTCATCCCCTCACAGATAAGACATCCAGAGATTTAAATAGTTGGCATATGGACTAGCAAAAGTTAGTATCAGTGAAAAAAATTACCAAACTTTACAGGTTAATAAGATACGATGAACTCAATCGAATATTTTTATAATTCGTTAAAAAAATGCATCACGACTGTTTGAGATGCATGACTGATTGACGTATATTATTTCAAGATGTGCGACAATTTACATACTAGTAATGATGAATATAACAACATAGATGATAGCATAGTTCATTAAGTAACATAAGTATTTTACGAACCCGAACGTCTTTCCCGACGGAATTACACACGACCTTTCAATATTCAGGCATACGTACTCAAAAGAAAATTAAAAGCCGAATTTTTTTGCAGGAAAAATCAATTTCAGTGCAGCAAACATCAGTAAGTATACGTAAAACGACCATAGCCCATTATATTGTAAGCTGGCACTTTGATATTATTTTGAAGAATCGCAAATAAGAGTTTCGCAAATTTGGCAATTTTAAATAAATGCAAAAGAGTCAATATAATAACTCTAACATTATTCAGCGAGAAGTACAGGTAATAGGTAAGCAAATAAATAATTTTCAATACATCGTATGTTTTAATTCCTCTTGGAAAATTGCAGACTTAATGCAGCTTGATGGTCTGCATTTTCAGAATAAAGAGAACCTTGTTGTCGACAATTCAGAAGCTGCTAGTGTATGTCTCGTAAGTCTGCAATTTCCGAATATGCTCGTGAGCTCGGCGTCAGATACTTTACGTGCGCAAGTTGTAAGCATCAGTAATCAGAAATTCGACACTCGCACTACCACAGCCGCGACCAAACTGCTCGTTGCTCGAACCTAAGCTGAGTGGCTTCAATTTAAGCCTAAATAAAATAGCCTGCCATTGGACTTTGGACCTATCTCCTTTGCTGCTGTAGTCTATAAACCTTCGAAAAGCTGAGCCGTTTAGATCTTGCTTCAATACGTCCGAAAGCAATCAAGCGCTTATCATACGGTTTTTATTCATGAAATAAGAATTACTCGTGCTTTGTTTAAGCTGTAGAATGAAAAAATTGGAAATGCAGCAATAGCTACTAATCCAAAATCAGGTACTAGGATGAACGCACTGTCCAGGCAAGTGCCAAGCGCAGACAAAATCGTCCCTTTCGTATCAAAATACTTCCTAAGCAGGAAGCAAAACATCTTCCCGCATTTATGAAAGAGAAAGACCATTAAAAATCGAGATCAAAGTGTTGTATTCGGGCTGCAACAAGCTACCATTTATAAAATGGACGAGTTGTAAGGTATTTCTATGCCGCAATGTTCAGTTGTTACCACAATTTCCTAAATATATTTGAATTTTGAGCTCTTTTCATCGTAATAGGTATGGTAAAGACCCAAAGCATCATCCAGGATATGCACCACCATTTAAAAAAAACCATAGACTTTTTCGAAAATGCAAATGTATAGGGCCGTTTGCTAGATTCATTTGAACAACTATGTCACAGGGCAGCACATTTTTTAAGATCAGGGTGCTCGTTTTTTGGACATGTCGCTTGTCTCAGAGATACAATGTAGGCCAAAGTTGCAGATTTAAGACTGGCAACTGTTTTAAAAAAAAAATTACTTAACCCTTAGTTATTTGAATAACTGAATAATACTGCGTTTTTGTTTTTGGTTTAACGTTTTTATCCAATTAAAAAATTTAAATAAATACAAAACGAACTCTACATTTTCATTAGCGAGGTGAGTCAAATTTTCTTCTTAGAATATTGACCAGCATTATAAATTCTGAAAATTTGCTCCATATTGCGATAAGCTAATTCCCGAAAATGGGTACCCTGTATAATGAACAAAATCTGCGGCTATGTTGAACATTACGGAAACGACAATCGACACTGCTACAATGTAAAACCAAATATTTTGTTATGTTTTAACGAGGAAAATAACGAGATAATTCAGTGCCGCGTTCGCAGTATGTTTATTATTTAATAAAGCACCATTTCCAGCCAACGCAACACATTTAAATGTCCGTATCGCGCGTGCTCTTTGACCGCGCGAACAAGAAATTACCGCCGAAGCAGGCCTTGAAACAAAAGCGAGCGTCTTGTACAGCCCTATACTACGTCGAGGCTACGCCTTACTAGATTCATACGCGCCAAAAAGTAGTCCCGCAAACGAACGCTCGATTTAGCGAAAAGTACACCCCGTCATGGCAGAATTTTTAGCTGGACGGGCCTGAACGGGGCCCGTGCCTTCGCTGCGAGAGGTGTCACGGGTGCAAACTCCTTATTAGCCCCAAAATCGGGAATAATGAATGCACGAGGGGGGAGGCGCCGCGGTCCGAATCCCCATTTGACTCATTGCGAGTACCGGCCGGCATTTGCAGCGTGTGCGCTCGCGAGAAGCTCTGGTTAGTCGCTGCCGGGCTGTGTACGCTCCCAGACGTCGACGTTCTCCGGATTATTACATATTTTAAGCATGTATACACGGTTGAATGTAGAGCCCAAGAAGAGTCATTGCGTCGCCTGCCACAGTGTTCTTATATCCCTCATTGTTAATTTTGTGTGGTACACTCCGTGCGTGAGAAAAAAACTGAGAAATTAGGTTGTACTGGAAGTGCTTTACCGAATAATACCTCGATTTAGTGTAGTTTACAAGGTAAGCCCTTTTTGCTCGCTTTTCGCAGACGGCCGCGCGGACGTGGCTCCGGGAGAAATGAACTTTCTAAAGCACATATGCTTCAGGCGCGGCATGCATTCCATGCCGCCTTTGCCGGCGACGTGGCGGTTCGCTGCACGTTATCCCAAGTTATGCAATATGTTACAATCTCCGTTTTTGCCGCGGTATTGACAGATGCCACTGACAATTGCCTTGACAGATGCCAGTAACAATTGCCTGCCGTTCCGGCCTATCGGCAATTTTCCCTGACAGACCGCATCCCGGTTGGCCGTGAGCGGGAATTGAGCTCCGAATTATTTAACTGAACGGTCCCCGATTTATGCCGGTAGAGCTTGAAGCATATGTGGTTTGGGGTTAAAATGTACATTTTTCGACATATTGCAATGTTTTAATCCTGGTCGCATTCCTTTTAATTTCAATTATGACTGATAATTGCCTAGAAAATAGCTAAAGCCAATTTAACTAGACAAAAAACAAATTACAAAGTGACAAGCCGAATTATAATTTCAAAAATCCGCCAATTTAACTAGGTAATCAGAGTACGCCAAGGAAAACAATGACAAACTAAAATAATTGTTTACGCCTACTATAGTAACTTAGGTAACAGCGTGAGCTAACACTTGGCCATTCAGGCTATTAACCCTTCATGCTTATATTTTTTGGCAAAAATTGCCAATTGTAATTTTCAAAAAATTGTTTCCATTTAACTAGGTAATCAGAGTACGCCAAGAAAAACAAACGACAACAGTATGAACAAAAATTGCTCACTAATGGGCAAGCCTATTTCTGGATTAAAATTCAACGGGAAGGCTATTAACCCTCGAGCTCGTTTTCAAAATAAAATCGCAGGTGTTTCGGCGCTGTAAAGAAAGTTATTTATAAACAAAAAGCGGCAACTTGCAGCCGCGTTTGATTTTTTAATGTTTGTAAACATTACACGCATCAAAGCTCTTGACACCAAGTGGTGCAATTCGGAATTTTACTAATGGGGGGGAGATTATTGGACTTGATAGACGCTGTGTATATATGTATCTTCGTTGATTTATTTGTTTATTTGTAAATTGTTGGCTCTGCACTTGCAGATAGTTGTAAGAAGTAGAAATTCCTAGATTTTTGGATGTTCATTCAAAATATATTACTAATAAAGTAAGTGTTATTGTACTACATATTTAGAATTTTATTATTTTTATTTATTTTCAAATTTCTAATTAGATTTTTTTAGTCGTAAATAAGCTTTCAGTTGCTATGATTAGTATATTTTGGTTTACTCATATAAATTTACAATTGTTATGAAAGAAAAAACAACTGACTGTTCTAAAGCCTTCTAAAAACAATTGAATCAATAGAAGCACTTTTTGTGACAGCCTGAAAACAATTGAAAGTCAGTAAACACTCTTATGAAACATTCTAAAAATAGTTGGCAATCGAGACTTTTGTTTTCTACAGTCTACTGAATTTCCCTGACTATCTGGATAGCATTATTACCGAACATAGGGAATTCCGTTCTGCCTTCTAAAAACAATTGAATCAATAGATGGAACTTTTGTGACAGCTTGGAAATAATTGGCAGCCAGTAAACACTCTTATGCAGCATTCTAAAAATAGTTGCCAATCGAGACTTTTGTTTTCTACAGCCTACTGAATTTTCCTGACTATCTGATAGCATTATTTTCGAACATTGGGAATTCCGTTCTGCATTCTAAAAACAATTGAATCAATAGAAGGGATTTTTTGTGAAAGCCTGAAAACAATTGACAGTCAGTAAACTTTAATGCAGCATTCTAAAAACAGTAGCCAATCGAGACTTTTGTTTTCTACAGCTTACTAAAATTTCTTGCATATCTGGATAGCATTATTTTCGAACATGGGGAATTCCGTTCTGCATTCTAAAAACAATTGAATCAATAGATGCACTTTTTGTGACCGCCTGAAAACAATTGGCAGTCAGTAAACACTCTTATGAAGCAGACTTGTTGTGATAGCCTGAAAACAATTGTGGTGGTCACTGAATACTCTTAGGAAGCCTTCTAAAAATTGTTGACAATCGAGACATTTGTTTTCTACAGCCTACTAAAATTTCTTGAATATTTGGATAGCATTATTTTCGAACATAGGGAATTCGGTTCTGCAGAGTAATATAAAATTTTATTTTAAAAAATTAATTAGGTTACATAGGAACCGACGTTTATTTTAAGGGTAAAACAATTGATCGTTCAGGAACGTCTATTGAAAAACAAATGAGAATCGGTATGCACTTTTCTAAAACGCTCTAAAAACTATTGCAGCTGAATGAAACTGTTTTCTAAAGGTGCTTAATTTTTATTGAATATAAGTAGCTATGCATTATCTAATTTTTGTAATGGAAAACATTGTGCATACCGGGTGAGTTTCTTAAAGTGTTACAAGGCAATATCCCGAGAACCGTTTTAAAGATCTTCCTGTAATTTTGGTGAGGTAATAGGGATATGGGGGGACATATTTAACGATATTTTGTACATTTTACTCTTCTCTCTGTTTTGAGGGGTGGGGGGCAACTTTGGAATTTTAAATGAGATGCTGTGTTTTTGTTTCTAAAATTCGAATCTACGTGAAAAACTACATATGTGTAGTACCTACAATTTTTTGTTTTGCTTTTTCGATTACAGAATTATGATTATTAGGTTATAAAATGCAAAAGAATAATAATCGTTTAAACGTCACCATTACTTAAGTAAAAATAACTCATTTCCATGGACATGAATAAAATTCTAAAATATTTGAACTTTATTTATTCGTAAAATTAATTTTTTAAATTCAATCAAAATTTAGTTAATCATAATTACGTAACCGAAACAGTAAATCCAAAAATATTTTGTATGCATGTGTAGTATCTCACGTAGAATCGAATTTTAGAAAGTCTCATTTAAAATTCCAAAGTTACCCCCCACCCCGCAAAACAGAGAAAAGGGTAAAATGTACGAACTATGGATAAATATGTCCCCCCATATCCCTATTACCTCACCAAAATTACATAAAAATAGTATTTGAAACCGTTCTCGACACATTGCCTTGTAACACTTTAAAAAACTCACCCGGTATATTAAGGGGGTTCTTTTTCTGGTTTGAATTTGCAAAAAATGTATTCTTTGAATACAATATCTTACATTTCCGCCAATTTTTACTTTTGGCAGTGGGCAGACAGCTTTTCTCAAGCCTATTAAAGACAATTGACAGATGATAGGTGCTTTCTAAAGCCTATTAAAGACAGTTGACAGACGATATGCACTTTCTCTAAAGTGAAATATTTAAATACGATTTTTCAAATATAATAAATGCATGTCCACATAATTATATCAAATTCCCTTTACAACAAAATAAAATGAAATTGAGGTTAGGATGTTCCAAAGTTCTGTTACTAAGAATGCGTGCGAGTACCCTGATCCTGCACTTCCGGAAAGGGTTGCAGGATTAGCATTTCACGTGAATAACAAAGGTGAGCGGCTCTGAAACTCGTTCGCATTTGCAACGGTAGAAAGTAAGGAAATATTCTTGGCATTGTCGTACATTCATTAACACTCGTTTGCGTTATCTGATATGGCCGGAATGTTGCAGAAACGCAGCATAAATTGCAGGCCGGATGCCTAGTTCCAATAATTGCACGGATTGGTATCACTTCAAAGTTTTTAAATTAGGCACATAAAATCTCGCATTGGTGTAACAAGTGGCAAATCTCATCTCATGAGTATTTCCGCCCACGGTCTTTGACCGTGCATGTTGCATCGCTAAGGGTGTTATGCTTCAGAAATCCGGCTTGTAATAATTACTCGTTATTTAATCGTGAAACCATCGTCTTACTTTGGTGTAATGTACAAAGGCCAATACCGGCTAAAAACAAGGCCTTAGTTCTTCGCCGTGACGTCAGCGCAAGATAAGGGCTCTCATTGGCTAATTCGGCCTACCTGTGCTGACGTAAGCCGAAGAGCTGAGGCATTATTTTTCGGTATTGTTATGTATGAATAAGACGTCGTTAAGTACTATTGGAAGTTAGATACAAGGTAATTGTTTTTTTTTTCAAAATTTGATCCGCCTTTATATAATATGAGGCTAGGAATGCGACTTGGGTGATTCACAATTATTGTAAAAACTACAAAAACCGACTAGTTCCATTAAATTTCACTTTCGTTACCACTTGTGCGTGGTTGTGTATTCGAATCGTGCCGGTAATCCAGATTAGGCAGCTGCTAGTCGGCCTATTCTTAATACCCCTCAATTTATCTTACAGCAAGCAGCTGCCGTCTTGGCGGGAGCCTCCAGCCAGGACACCTTGTGATATTAGTAAATAGAAACGTAGGGTTTAAGAATATGTTGAAAATGCAAGTCAAACCGACTGCGGAGACGATGGACGAATGCCTCGCCGACATGGCCAACATAGACGTGGACGATCTATACTGCTCCGCGGAGCCTCTCTTATCGGACGACATCTGGAAGAAGTTCGAGCTCGACTTCCCCCTGAGCGACCTGTCCTCATTCGATGAAATCTTCAACGACATCGAGGCCGCCATCCCCGACACCTTCGCTCTGCCAAACCTGCCAGACCTATGCGAAATCCGCAACCACGACTGCATGTGGGCCGGCCACTGCGGCAGCAAAGAGCACCCCGCGGAACTAAGGGCGTCCCAGAAGCTAGTTAACAAGCTGCGGGCCTCTGCCGAGGTCGTAGCACCTGGCTCCGAGAAGACACCTGCCGTCAAGCAACAGCCGGTGGCCGCTGGTCGCAGCCTGTTGCTCAAAACCGTAATCAAGGCGCCGCCGCCCGTCCCTGTGCTTCCAAGTCCCGAATCGCCCCCCATATCCGACGATGAGGATCCCAAGGGACAAACCTCCACCCTGAAAATGCTCAACGATGCCATCAATGAATGCGATATCGAGGAAGACAGCGACCTGTGCGAATATTTCAAAGAGGGCGAGGACATCGTTGTCGACCCCGAGGAGGACGAACAGCCCCCTCAGCCCAAGCCTCAGTTTACGGTGGAGAGCGACCACAGCTACCATGATCATAGCTATCACAAAGATAAAAACGCATCAATGCGTATGGCAAACCTTGGCATCGAAACTCCTTCAGATTCAGGTAGGATTCTTTAGTCCTTGTATTGTCATATGCTTTGATAGTATAATGTATCGACTAACTGATCTAAGGAAAAAGTGGTCGAGCTCAATAGACGATTGGCATTTCTAATGAAATTCGCCAAACATCGGGCAAATACGCGATATTACAAAGATCGTTGTAAATACGAAGCTTACAGGTATAGTTTAAATTTATTATCTAAGATAAACTCACACACACACTTAAGTTTTTTGATTAACAATAAAAAAACATTGAGCAAATCGAAAATATTGTACAGGGTGTTGAAAAAAAGGTCGGATATTTTACCCTCTTATAGATCTCATCAATACAAACAAAAAAGTCCTAATAAACATGGGTCCGGAAATGCTTTGTTTCTGAGGTACAGAGCGTTAAAGTTAAAAAAAATCCAGCCGCTCCTGGAATAAATAATTTAAATCTAAGTGTGCCTAAAATCGGCTAAGGGGTTTTTAGATGTTGAAGCATTTTAGTTTTTGTGTTCACAGGTTCAGAAACGTGCAAAAATATGAGCTTTTTTGTGAAAAAACCTAATCGACATGCCCTCTGGGCACGCCCCTGGAATTCGACATCAATTGTAATAGGTCCAAAAGATACCTCATAAAGTTATAAACAAACTGTAAAAATTTCATTAAAATCGCTCAAAGCGTTTTTAGATAATATAAAAAAAACGAATTAAAAAAAATTGAACACCCTGTATCTCGGAAACGAAGTGTTTCCGGACCCATGTTTATTAGGACATTTTTGTTTGTACTGATGAGATCTATAAGTGGGTAAAATATCAGACCTTTTTTTCAACACCCTGTATAGATGTAGGGATAAAGCAAATTTAAGCAACTGATCATTTGCCGACCGTGGATACAACGCCGATCATTGAAGCTAGAACAAGACACAGCATCTTGGCCAAATTTCGTTATGATTGACATATAGGCAAATTATTTGCCTAAATTTGCTGAATGCCTACAACGTAGATAAATGTTGATGTGACGGTTGTAGTTATATAGTTTAAATTGATCATCTAAGATAAACCTGCTCAATTAATCGATAGTTTACATTTAGAAAGTTAGAAAACATCGAGCAAAATCAAAGTTATTGCAAAAATCAATGCACATCGACGATTATGGATAGTCTAAATTGATCATCGACGATTAAAGTTTGTTCAAATATTAATGTACAGACATACATATAACGGATTAAACATAATTAGCTAAGACATATCACATTTGTTTTAAGTGAAATTCTGGGAAAATATTAATTTTGCGTATATGCATACAGGATGTTTAAAAAATACGTTCGGATATTTTACCCACTTATACATCTTATCAATTCAAGCAAAAAAGTCTTAATAAATATGGGCCTGGAAACCTTTTGTTTCCGAGATACAAAGTGTTAAAATTAAAAAAAAATCCCGACCGATCCTGGAATAAATAATTTAAATTTAATTACGCCAAAACATAATCCTTAATAGCATCAATAAACCTAAAAGTTTCACTAAAATCGGCTGATGAGTTTTTGAGATATTGGAGCATTTAGTTTTTGTCTTAATAGGTTCAGAAGCGTGCAAAAATATGGGCTTTATTTTTTCTTGAAAACGAAGCGAGATACGCAAAAAATTCCACGAGTTTTATTATTAAAAAAATATATGAAAATTGCAAAAAATCTATTGGGCGTTATTTTTTTTTGTGGGCATGCCTCTGGAAGTACTGGATCAACTGTAATATGTCCAAAAGATTCCTCATAATGTTATAAACAAACAATAAAAATTTCATTAAAATTGTCCCAGGCGTTTTTTTGATAACAATAAAAAACGCATTTAAAAAAAACTTAACACTCTGTATCTCGGAAATTAAGCGTTTCCGGACCCATGTTTATTAGGACTTTTTTGTTTGGATTGATGAGATCTATAAGTGGATAAAATATCCGAACGTATTTTTTAAACACCTTGTATGCAGGGCGTTTGTAGATTGCTAGACAGCTCATATCGCAAAACTTTTTTTTTGTTTTAAATGCCAGTGCACAATCTACAAACTGGTAAACCAATTTAAGCCATGGCCTCCTATTTTTGCGCAGTGATACACGACTTTGTTTTTTTTTTAATGGAACACCCTGTATAGTTTTAGATATTTGCAAGCAGCGCTAAAGGTGCTTTATGATAGCATTTTTAAATTTAAATTTAGGAACTTATTATTTTTCAAAATTAAAAAAAATTTAGCTACGTTGGCCATGAATTGTGCAAAATCACTAACAATTGAGCAAGAAATCAAAAAAAAAAACTCCACTTGGTTCTAAAAATGTTCTCATGGCCGAATTATAGCACCAAACGTTTTTTAAATGGAATAATAGAGTTTCATTAACAATAACATTTATTTTTAAATTGTTTTACGTGTTTTTGATTTTTTAAAGCTACTTTTAAACGAAATGGCTAATATGGTACATCGTTTGAAAGCCCTTTTATTGTAGTTTTCAATTGTTTTAGTAAGTTTGGTGCTTTAACTCGGTCATGAATTTTTTTTTAGAGCCAAGTGGAGTTTTGCATTTCTTGTTCAATTGTTAGTGATTTTGCGTAAATTATGGCCTACTTGGCTAAAAAAAAATTATTTTGAAAAATAATAAATTCCAAAATTTAAATTTAGGAATGCTATCATAAAGCACTTTTTAGCCTTTGTATTAAATGGCGCATTGCTCGATTGTTTGCAAATGATTACGGCTTAAATTAACAAAAATATCGATTTTTTTACAAAAACTCCGTAAAAAGTTGTTCTTTGTAATGCTATAACTTGAAAACAAATGAAAATCGGGTAAACACATTTGAGTTTTTTTACATTATTTTCACGTGTATAATACACTCCTGGAGTTTGGTCCGTTCCTCCCGACTCGCCCTGTGTATCGTGTATTAAAAAACTCATTTAAGGTAGGTTTTGCAAAGAAAGATAGAAAATCTAGTCAAGTCTTAACATAAGTCTGTAGGTGAATGTCAGATTGCATTTTGTCAATGAAAACATCCGTCACTGTGGCAGGCAAACGTTTATATTGCATTAAGTGTAATTGTATCAAAGGAAAATACGATGTCATTTACACAACAACAACGAGTGTATTAAACAGAACAGTCTATAAAAATGGTTATTATTTAGTGTTTTGTATATTTTTAGGAAAATGGTTCAAGATCAAGATGTAATTTAGTTCTTCCTGACGTATGATAGTTCATTTGCTTCAATGGGTATCTATCAAGTTATGGCAAATTTCAATTTGATCATGGCATGCTGCGAATGAGTTTTTTTTTTAACACACGATACAATTGTATGCAAGTCTTATCAATTTAAGTAGGTAACTATGTATTGTTTCGCCGAAAGGTAGTGTGCCAATTTTGATCTAAAGTTTGCAATATGTTATAAATTGATTTAAAATGCAAGTAGGCTGTTCGCCGGGTTTAAATCGGTTTGGTACTGATTTCAATATTAGATTGTTACGTACGGAAAACCCAATATAGGCTAGCTAATCATCACATGGATTGTGAAGACTACGCGTGGCTCAGATTTCACCATTCGAATGTAAATCAGCAACAACGTAACAGTAAAATTTAAAGTTCTGATCCAAGTAGGTGTTGATGTAGCATGTAATGCCAACCCATACGGTATGCTAATATGAGAGAAAAACCCACTGCTAAGCAGCTTTCGGAATTGAGCTGCACATACTGACTCACTTTTCATGGATGCTAGTTAAAAGCAACATCTCTTGAATTTATATGTAATTACAGTCATGCGTCATGTTGTCATCGGCCAAGCCTGTATTAAAATAGTTCAACAGAGTAACGAACTGCTGCACTAAGAATAAATTGTTTAATAGAGATGGTGCATTTAAGAATTTCATTGGAAGATTGCGGCTGGTCGTTTTTAGTAAGTCCCAAACCGTTCTTCAGACAAGCCATTTAATTCTGTATATATTAAGTTTTCTAAACAGCGAATACGGTGCATGCTAGAAATGTGCTTTAGGACCGTGGCACGGTCGCAAACTCAATTGTGAATTTTATTTACTCCAACAGAGTAGCTGCAACATTAAGTAGTTCAAATGTTCCAAATGCAAGCAGTGACTCATATTTTTTTGTTGCATTAATAATACCGTGAGATTAATGAAAAACGGGACAGAGAGTGCCATGGAATTTCTGTTGTAGAGACAGAAATTCCAACGCACTCTTTTTGAACATTTACTGTAATTTTTGACGTTTAATAAAGCTTATGTCTTGTTTGAGGTTAATTTATTAATTGACTAATGGCTGTTAACCAAAGTTCCAATCTAAAACAGAAATTCCATGACACTCTTTGTTCCGTTTTTAATGATCTCATGGTACAATACGAACAAAATAGGAATTAGTAAATGGTTCAGACAAATATGAATTCCAGTAAAAACACCAGAAAGCACCATCAAGCCCGCCAGACTTGTAACCGAAACGGTCCAGACTTAGTTCTGCAAAATTCAGTTGTTTTTCACACTTTTTATCTATCGGAATGTTATATCAGCGGAAACCGCCAGTCATATACCCGGGCATTACTCACATAACCGACCCGTATTCCTGGAAGCAGCCGGTATGCAAAAAGCAATCGGCAGTCTTGACGCCATCCAGCTCTGGGACGCCGCTTTTCCCGCCAATGCGCGCGCACCCGCATCCGGTTTACTTCCAGCGCCTACTACGATCACATATCCAATTCATTAATAGCCGAGGAATTCCCTGCTGCAATTGCTGCATTGCCCGCATCATCGGCGGCGATTGCTAAACATTAACCGGCATCTGCGAATAGTGGCGCAGGCGGTTCTGGCGCCAATTTACCAGGAATATTCGCAGAGTCGGCGATTTGGTTCGTAATGACGATGAGTCGCTGCACACCATAGGCGTAGGCGAAACTAGGAAACTGCTTACCTGTTAAGGAAGAGAAACTTAATTGTTTTTCTCCGTGTTGCTGTTTTCGAATTCGAAGGCTTGCGACAGCCTGTCCCTTTTTTAACCCTAAATTAATATAAAAAATAATATATAATTTGATTTCTTGTAAGTACCTTTCGACTACTTTTTCACAACCAGCACGCCCCGGCAGGTGTTTGAGGGTATTTGAATAAAGGCACCAGCTTGATGGGCGTATCCTTGAGAATTTTTCCACAGGGTTAATATGAACATGGTTTCGTAATATGCCGACGCAGACGGTAGATGCACCTTTAAATTGATATTTAGAAATGCCAGTGCAGTATAAATCCTTAAAGCCGCCGCGTGTGTAGGTAGACTTCATTGGGTATATAATTCGTTAAATGTTGAGCCAATCACCATGTCTTCAATTTTAGACATTCACCAATAGGACCTTCTACCATACTGGCAATATAGCGACTCGCAATTTTCGATTTGGTACGAGCTAACTTAGTTTTGTTTAACGGGTCAAGTGAACTAATTTAGAAATGTCAGCTGATTTTTCGAGGTTAGGTCGTGCGTTTTAAGCATAAAAAGCTACAAAAAGTGTATTTCGGACAAACGTTGATCATTAGCATTGATAATCGAGTAATAAAATAGCTACACTTCCTCTTCCATATATTTTAAATCATTATATTCTTCCTAAATATAATTCGTAGTATGCCTAATAATCTATAATTTTTTAATATAATGATAATAAACGAGAAACCTGCAACAAAGGTGTCCGTGGGCATTTTCAACAAAACGATGCAGTGGTGGTGCTCAGCTACGATTTTGACAGATTCTGTTTGAAGTGTGTTTATCGAGTGGTACGGACGGCTGTTACTGCACTTGATGATAACCGAAAGTACATTCGATCTAAGTGACCTGAGGTTAATATGGCGAGGCTCGGTATTCCATTCTGAAATAGCTCGGATTGTTTCTATGGGCGCGATTCCGGGTTTGGTGATAATGATAAGCTTCGTACGACTCATCTGATTATGCTAACAAAGCACGGGGCACTTCAGGTCACGATTCTCGATCGTCTTATCTCCAATAATAGTACGAAATCAATTTTGTTTCCGTGGCTAGCGAACTATTTATGGCTACCAACTGCCACAGATAAAAGATGTTCGTAGTAGCAATTCGATTAGTGAGTAAACGTCCTTTGAGCGAAATCTGGAGCCTCTGAGTCACGCTACGAATTCGATTTTTATTGCGGGATTTGGCTTACGAGTTCCTAGGAACCTCCTTGTTTTATTTTCGGTTTACTTTTTATTACTCACGTCGGTAATTGGGAGCTTGGTGTATTTGCTTGATGGCGCCTTGAGCTTATGTAATAATACGATGGTAGATTAGGTAGAACTTAAAATAATATTAAAAACGTAGCAGTATAATCTACTCGGAATTCAATTGAAGTTCAGATGTCTGGTTAAAGATAACTCAACACAATTTTGAAAACAGTTGGCTACAATTTTTATCTAAGTTTGTTCTAAAAATAACTGATATGCAATTCTAAATTTGTACTATTAAGCAATGATGATAACTGGTGCAAAATGGAAATGTAGCACAATCCAAATAATAAAACAAGCCAAAGAGTTGTAATATTCAAACAATGCCACTTAACTTAACGCAGATTTTTTGCAATTGAAAAAACAGTTGAATATTGAAATCAGCAAAAAGAAATAAAATTAATTATAAATACCCGCATATATTCAAACAGGTGTACATAATTTATTAGTAATTAAGAGTGAATGAAATTACAAATATTCAGTTTCATTTCTATGGCACAGATCTACCACAGGCAAAGCCAAAAAATACCAATTCGCGCCATAACATATGGCAGGTTGGCTTGATGAATACATTACACGTTAATCGAGTCATAATTCAACCTTGGTCTTCGTAGACACTACCATAAGAAGCAATTAATTTCAGTTTTTTCTTGACTTAATAATTATTCTGAATATTCATTGCGTCGGAGATGGTTATAAATTTACTGTTGATAAAAAATAAGTACATTATTGCTGCAGTATCATTTGAATTACTTCACGAAATCCGCTAAAAATAGTTCAAATGCCCCGCGGCCTTTCGGCCATTTGACCCACAGCACAGTAACGTACCAAATTTAACAAACCCCTCTCGGCATTTACCCATATGGCACGCACGATCTCACTTTCGCCCGCCTTAATTTGGAAATTTGCTTTTTTAAACTGCGTGGTACGTTTTTAAGCCAAAATTAACTACAAGAGTCGCATTGCAGTTCTTGTTCCACGTGGCGCGGTTTGGGTTAAAATTAACACAACTGCCATGGTCCCGCGCGACGCTGCGAAGTGTATTTAACCTCAAATAAGGTTGCGGTTTGTTGCTTCGCAAGGGAAGGGTGCGTTGAGTTTTATGGCTCGCAGCGGTGCATATAGGAAGTATTTATTTTGATGATTCATTAATACCGATGCTTTTCTAATAGCATGATGTAACTGCATGTATTATTAATTAAATGCCTGGGTTGTAGGTGCAATGGGAACTAATGGTGTTCCATTGTTTTTAACAACTGTTCCGTATATACCGAATGATATTGATATAGTTCAAGGGCTAACTATTGCAAATTTTCATTAACTCAGGGGGGAATAACCGAAGCCCAGGAAACACCCACCGTTGCGACAATAATCAAATCATCCTTGGCCATGAGACGTAAGCCGAATGTTAATGGAAGGTTATCGCAGGCATTTTAGAGCTGTTCGAAGCATTTCAACGCATCTCGGCGGCACCGTTGCTTATGTAATAAAAATGCTGTAGGGCGTAAGGTGTTCTGAAGTGCAAATTGCTTCTGGCTAGTCGTGCAACGTGAGGCTATTTCTAATTCTTCCGGGAATTACCATGTTAGTAATGAATATTAAGTCCGATTTGCACTAGCAGTGGCGTTCGAAATTTTGAATGGCGACCAGTTTTCGGGAAAATTAGCATGAAAGAGTTAAATATGGGTGAAGAATACATTAACAATTAAAGTTAAGGTCGCCCATTGCTACGTTCTCGCGAACCTTGTGTATTAATTATTCAGACACGTGCTTCGGACAGTGCAATATTGTAAATTTCCGATTTTACGAGCTTCTTCAGATTCGCACTAGTAGGTATTAAAAAACGATTCGACATCCGCGTCCAATGTCATCAGGAAATAAATGTGATCGCCTCGCGTCGTGACCATATATAAATCCACGCGTTAGTTTTGCGTTAAGACTTTATTTCGCTTTCGTGATCCAGGAATTTATGGCGCCTTTTATGAATTAGTAACGCATACGTTTAGATTATATATGTCAACTCCCATTGTTTCTTCAATGCCAAATTCATAAAGTGCACTTTGTAGTTAGGTGTAAGATCCACGTTTATATTTGTACTGGTTTATTTGGTATATTTATAGTATTCTTGACAAACAGGTTGTATTTTTTTCAAGCCGACGGGCTATGTTATGACTTGGTGTCGTGAATAGATAACCGTTTTAATTGCCAGTAAAAATAATGTGTTTGCTGTTCTAGAAGTACATACTTAGATTTGTGCAACCTTGTCAGTCTGGTCGGCCGACTCTTCCTACAGGATTTCTTAAAAGGTAGAACATTTTGATATTGTAGTTCTTCTTTTTCATTTACGTTCTCATTTTATACTTTGATGTTTGTGTTGATTACCACAGGTCATATAGCTGACTATTTCCCTCACACACTTTAAGCCAATCCAATCTTAAATTTCGGAGATTCATCCAATCAGATCCCAACTTGTGACGCGCATGCATGGATTAACGAGATTCCCACTGTCCCTACCCACTATCTAGCAAAACCAGTGCCAGATTAGATAAATTAGCGGGGAAATAAGACCCTGTTAACTTTTGTTCGGGAAATAGTCTGCAAAATACCCCTCTTGCATACCAAATTGGGATACATATTACTAATGATAAGTTACGACTGACAATAAATAAGACAAATTATGTTTTGGTTGCGAGACTAGTACCTGTAGTAAAACTTGATTGTAGTATACGCATGGATAAGTTGTTCTTCTCCCAAAGTGCTTACAGTTAGAGCTGGAACTTTTCAATCAGAGTCGTATTGGTGTTCTTCCAAAATATCTTCTCGCCAACCAAGGGGAGCTCTATTATGAGGAGAGGGGCTGGACATTTCGTCGAATGCTCACAGTGCCAAAAGCCCACATCGCCGAAAGATGAGAAGGGACACTAATGCTGAACGATGCTCACATTTTCGAAAAGCATGATAGGCAATTGTGGTACAAAAATTGTTCTAAGATGCTTTGCCTTGTCCAGCTTCTTTGGCGTAGTGGCCCTCCATATATTTCGACGATGTGGGCATTGTTCGGGGTAGTGTCACTGCTCACTTTTCGGAGATGCGGGCGGTGGTTGGACACAACGCCGACTGGGGGACACAACGCCGACTGTCTGAAGTGGTTCAAAGATGCCGTGTCTCGTTCTAGCGGTAGGTTAGTTGCAGCCTTGGATCGTGTGTTTCACTTTAGACGTTGGGCGTTGTATTGCCCCCATCGGTGTTGCATCCATTCGGCGTTGTGTCCTATCCCCAGGTGGGCTTCTTTTGGCGTACTCTCCCTCAACATCTTTCGAAAATGTGGGCATTTTTGACTTTCGGCGACCTGTCTTAGACCTTCTATTATCTGTTCTTCTTGAGGAATCCATAAAACCACCCATGAAAAAATGAACAGTAAACCTAGCCTGAGAGAGCCCCATAACTCAAAAATGTTAAAACTCGCAGCTATATCGACAACGTCAGTCTGTAGATCCACATTTTTTGTATGGCAATTATAACTGTTCCCAGACAAACGGTCGTTTAACCCAGTGCCATTTAACAGATAAGATGATTTGAATAAGCTGCATGTGGGCGGGCTGTTGTGGTTGTGCCCATAGAGATATAAATGTCCTCTTTAACGAAGCGCCAAATTTTGATTCATGGCTAAGACTTTGTAGCCGATTTCCAGCGTGGCACTTGTTCAATCGAACCAGTTTCAGTGCGTGGACCAGAAATTAATTTCGCAGCATCCAACACAAAAAGCGCGTACCGTTGCAAATTCTGCGCCTTAACGAATTTCAAACTCGGTTGCATAGCAACAAACCTGATCGAACCCGATAAAATTTGTCAATGGCTCGGTTTTGTTTTTATTTTGCAAGACCTTCCTTGAACTTTAGTTGCGTCCACGTTTCGGTAAGAATCTCGTTTAATAAGTTAATTAAAGTGGTCGGAATGGCGTTTTACTACCTTTAATTTCATAATAAAACTATTTGTTTAAATTCGGTCACGCCCTAAGTGGACGATCGTAGTTCGTTATTTCCATGCCTTCAGCACTATCTCGAAATCTTTTCAGTAGTTAAACAGTTAGTAATAAAATAATTTTGAATGAATAAGCATGCATCGAATAAAATTAATTACGCCCTCAGGTCTACCGACTACGAATCAGAAGTAACGATTAGCCGAAAGTAGACCTGTTGATTAACACGGGCTTACCATGTTGGGGTACAGGATGCAAACTAATTTACGAACACTGCAAATTTACAAGTTATATAGAGGTAAACGGCCTCATCGTCGAAGTTCCGCTTCGATTATCGGCCCTTCGCAGGTGCTTTGCTTGCGGAAGTCCCTGCCTGTCTTAACGAGTATGAAAATGTGGTACATCCACGTATACTTTAGCATAACCTGTGTAATAATCGCGCTTAATTATGTTCCCACGTCCGCGTACATAATATGGGGTGTCTCATGTATTGTGGTAGGACCAGTATTATTTATAACCACAATTTCATCCCTAAGTTAGGAATACATTTTAGTCGATGTGTATCGTCAAAAGGAAGACGTCACATCATCATGCGTTTGCAAAGGATTTTTCGGTAGCGTGTGTATTTATTCTGTTGTAACAACCACTATTCATACATTCAAAGACACATGCATAGTGTGATATTGTAATTAGTTTTCAGTTGATCTAAAGCATCAGTATTTGGGGTTTCGATTTGGGTAACAGAGCTATATCTTCAAGTTAATCCTGGTACGAGAGTTTACGGCCTGAATATAAATAATTAATCATGTACTGGTTCAAAGTTTACACGAAAGTACAGTTTTAGCCACTGCAAAGGCCACGGAGTATTTGCGCGCAAGAATGGAGGTCGCCATGTAGGAAGTGTTCCGAATTTCCGTTTCGTGGGTGAAACCTCCTCAAGACGCAAAACAGACTAATTATCTTCTCCTATGCTGCGCATTAGCAAGAGGTCCACATGTGGACCACGTCGCAGTTAATCTCCGGCGATCGATAAAAAATTGGAATCGCAGAAACGACATTTGGCTCAGGTTCGCGAATGCCGCGGCGGGCCGGCATTCCTGGAACATTGCAGACGCATTTTCGAAGCGGTTTGCCTTAGCGGGTGGCTAAGTAGGGCTAATAATAACATGCCGAACGAATTCTGCAGTCACTTGGCGGTGGGGTTCTCGCCAATCGATAGTTTCTGATCTGAGGGTCACAAACCCCCGCAGTCTTGCGGCGGTAATTAGTAGTGCCGCCGAACTTCGTCGACTTGAGGATACCTTTACTCATTAAAAAGCCATTTCCATGGAAATCTTTTACGGACTTCTGTTATTAGCAATGCTATTACTTCCCTAGCTGTTCTAAACGTATGCCATGAACGAATTCCGGTTTTGCTTACGTTGATGATATAGTTGTTCTTGCCAAATGTCGGTATAGGTGAGGATCAAATCATATTCATTAAAATATGTTCCTAACTGTGGATCTTAACATACCCCTAAACTATTCTGTACACATTTTATAGCGAAATTCCGGTTTTATATACAGTAATTACACAGGATTAACCCTTTTCGATGTACTTTTCTGTTTTTTTATGTAACAGTGCTGTAGTTGTGATCTGATGCCATCCTATAGCAGGCATTTTAGCATTATAGCATATCAAATTAGCAAATTTGTATATATGTTGATGATATAAAGTTGTCAGTACCTTTATAAACATATCAAAAGTTACGACGGTTGTGATCTTTTGTCATACCATAGCTGCAGAGCGATATACCCATATATGTCTGCCATTTGTATATTAATCTAATGGTAACCTGTGCACAACAAAAAGGCAAGTCGAATTAGGGCCGTGTAACTTCGGATAATGTAATTTTACCGGGTATTAGAACAGCTCCAGTACGTGGCAAACATATTGCTCAAAGCGCATTACCCACTTATTTAATGAAGTTCCATTAAACAGTTGAGTAAGTGGTGTTATAGCAGCAATGAAAAGGTTACCAGTTTCTTATTTTTTTTTTGTATAACTTTCAACACCGCACAATAATTAACGAGGTTTTCTGTATAACCGTAACCTTCGCGCCAATTAATAAATTGATAAGTGAAATTGCAAAAACTTTCACTCTCAGGTGGCGAGAGCCTCTTTTCCGTTTCGCAAATGCCAGTGGCGTGCTGTGTTTCTCTGCGGTTTCGGCCCTACCACCAGAATCTTCTGCACGCATCGCTGAGCGGGACATTGGACAAGTTTTTATGTGATTAGTTTTGAATTCTTCGCATCTTACGTAACCCCTGCGCAGAGCGGTGTCGTTAACCTGTAATTTTTGGAATATTCTGTTATCGACGATTGTTTATACACCTTATTTCGGGAAGTACGTGGGCTTGTTAGTTGAGCGGTCGATTTAAATGCACTGTCGCCTCGGCCGGATAAAAGTTCACTCAAAAGTATATAAATAAAACAGTTGAAATCGTTAATTAGTGACGCTACGGCATTTTTATGAAATAGTTGGTGGGTTCAAGATTAAAAGCAGAGATTGCCGGTTTGCTATTAAAGTTTGCATAGGTAATCGCTGTTGAAGGGGATATGAAGGTGAATTGATAATGTGGAAAGTAAAGGAAGCGAACATAAAAAAAGTAATTGAGTAGGCACAATTTCTAATCGGCCCGTTTTGAAAACTAGAAAAAACTAATCTGCAACCATTACACTGTATTTGTTATTAGTCAAATATATTCAGTAGATGCTATCTAAAATTAAATTTTTGCAAGATATAAATCTGCACGTTCCAAACAGCTAGTGGTTGATTAAGTTCTCATTAACGTTGACAAAGTGTAATCTGAATAATGTAAGCGAAACGCATTCGCAATTATTTTTCTCCTTGCTAACTTAAATCTGTAATTGTGACTTTCCTTTTGCTTTTTGTAATGTGTGAATCAGAGTGTCATGCAGTTGTCATACATTCTAAATGCTCGTCAATGTTCGCCAACAGCAAAACAGCTAGTGCAGTGTATTCGAACTTAACTTTTTTAAAAGTTTGTGTTGATTGCTCCAATTGTTTTCGAAACGTGATTAAAGTACTGCCGTCGTGAGCATTGTTATAATGTCGCAACTGCAGTGGCATCAGCCTCTCCTCTTTGAGAAGGGTTTAGGTATTAGGACCTCACAGTTGCCAAAGCCGGGTTGGGAAATTGCAGCGAACGCGGCGCTAGATGTTTATGACCGTTGGAGCCTATGGGAATCGAACCCACAGCGCCTCCAACGCCAAAAACTGTCCAGGGAAGCTACACGAAACATATGCAGGGACACTTCGCCGAACGATGCCCACATCGCCGAAAGATTAGAAGATTCACTACGCCGAACGATGCCCACATGCCCGAAAGTTGAGAAGGGTCACTACGCCTAAAAATGTCCACATCGCCGAAAGATGTGAAAGGACACTATGCCGAACGTTGCCCACGTAGTCGAAAGATGAGAAAGGACATTCCGCCAAACGGTACCTACATGCACACGTCCGAATGAAGTGGAGGGACACTACGATGAACGCTGCCCACATCGCCGAAAGATGAGAAGATTCACTACGCCGAACGATGAGAAGTAACACTACGCCGAATAATGTCCACATCGCCGAAAGATGTGAAAGGACACTATGCCGAACGATGCCTGTATCTGCGAAACATGAAGGATACTATGCCCAACGTTGCCCACCTAGTAGAAAGATGAGGAGGGACACTACGCCCAACGATGCCCACATCGCCGAAAGATGTGAAAGGGATCTATGCTGAACGATGTCTGTATCTTCGAAACATGAAGAAGGATACTATGCCTAACGTTGCCCACGTAGACGAAAGATGAGGAGGGACATTACGCCGAATGATGCCCACATAGCCGAAAGACGTGAAAGGACATTATGCCGAACGATGTCTGTATCTTCGAAACATGAAGAAGGATACTATGCCTAACGTTGCCCACGTAGTAGAAAGATGAGGAGGGACACTACGCCTAACGATACCCACATGCACATGTCCGAAAGATGTTGAGGACACTACGATTAGCGATGCCCACATCGTCGAAAGATGAGAAGGCCCATTAGAGGAGAGAACACGACGCCGAATGATGTCCACATTTAAACATGAAAAGGGAACTATGACCAGCGTTGCCCACATAGCTGAAAGATGTGAAAGGACACTATGCCGAACGATGCCTGTATCTGCGAAACATGAAGTATACTATGCCGAACGTTGCCCACGTAGTAGAAAGATGTGAAAAACACTATGCCGAACGATGCCTGTATCTGCGAAACATGAAGGATACTATGCCCAACGTTGCCCACGTAGTAGAAAGATGAGGAGGGACACTACGCCCAACGATGCCCACATCGCCGAAAGATGTGAAAGGGCACTATGCCGAACGATGTCTGTATCTTCGAAACATGAAGAAGGATACTATGCCTAACGTTGCCCACGTAGACGAAAGATGAGGAGGGACACTACGCCGAATGATGCCCACATAGCTGAAAGACGTGAAAGGACATTATGCCGAACGATGTCTGTATCTTCGAAACATGAAGAAGGATACTATGCCTAACGTTGCCCACGTAGTAGAAAGATGAGGAGGGACACTACGCTTAACGATACCCACATGCACATGTCCGAAAGATGTGGACACTACGATTAACGATGCCCACATTGCCGAAAGATGAGAAGGTCCATTACGTCGAACGATATCCACGTGTCCGAAAGATGAGGGACAATTTGCTGAACGATGCCTGTATCTCCGAAACATGAAGAGGGATACTATGCCGAACGTTGCCCACGTAGTCGAAAAATGAGGAGGGACACTACGCCTAACGATACCCACATGCACATGTCCGAAAGATGTGGACACTACGATTAACGATGCCCACATTGCCGAAAGATGAGAAGGTCCATTACGTCGAACGATATCCACGTGTCCGAAAGATGAGGGACAATTTGCTGAACGATGCTTGTATCTCCGAAACATGAAGAGGGATACTATGCCGAACGTTGCCCACGTAGTCGAAAAATGAGGAGGGACACTACGCCTAACGATACCCACATGCACATGTCCGAAAGATGTGGAGGACACTACGATTAACGATGCCCACATCGCCGAAAGATGAGAAGGCCCATTACGTCGAACGATATCCACGTGTCCGAAAGATAGGGAGAGAACACTACGCCGAATGATGTCCACATTTAAACATGAAAAGGGAACTATACCCAGCGTTGCCCACATAGCCGAAAGATGAGGAAGGACATTACGCCTAACGATGCTCACATCGCCGAAAAAGTGAAGTGAAAAACAAACTATCAAAGGCTGCAACTACCTCAACAAGTTGGAACGAGACACGTCATCTTTAAACCACTTTTGTACCACAATTACCGGCGTAGTGTCCCTGTGGGAAGTTTTTGGAGATTTGGACATACTGACATTCGGCGAAATGTCCAGGCCCCTATGCAAGTAGTAATAGAAATGAGTCGACTCATGTTGATTTTTTGTATTTTGAATCATTCGTTTTTAGGCTGCATAGAAATTCTCAAAAATGCTTTCTAAATCGATTGGTAGAATTTCCTACGATTGTTAAGTCACAAAAGTAAAGATTTTAACAACCACAAAATTCAGTTATTTTAATCTATTTGTATTAGCCAAGAACAAAACATTTTGTGTTTTGCCAAAGTTAAAAAGCCAAGGGCAGATGTATTTAATTATAAAAATTCCCAAGGTTTTCCTGAAATTACAGGCTGTATCCGCAAGTGCCGCAAAATTCAGGTAACTGCTAATATTGGCCGGTTGTCAGTCAATATTTACCAATGTGAAGCTGAGCAAATCCAATTCTCTTCCTGTTTGCATAAGATTTGAAATAGTCGCGCAGTCTTTAAATGTTATTCGAGTTATCGACTACGTCCACGGTGTAGATGCGTGTGTTTATACGTAAAACAATGCAGTTTCAGGACTTTTTATCATAAATTTTTATCAATACACGAGTACAACGCTCATGCTCCAGAATATTACGGAACTTTGTGTGTTGATTTTTTATCGACACGTGTATTTTTTATACCCAGAAGCTGTTGGGTTATCAATAGCAGATTACAAAAATTGCGTTTTGATTTTTCCTAAAATTTATTGGCGCCCTTTCACATCGACAATATTTTACACCCTATTTTAAAATGCGTCCGATCAGAAAACCCATGTATGGGGAGAACGCCTGCGCCCGATGTTGTGAGATTTCTGGGTCTTGCTAATTTTCTGCACCAATTAGTCGACACATTTTATATCGACTCGACACAGACACCTGTTTCAAAAATATCGATTGCGCGGACTTAACTAGTTCAAGCTGAGGCAGTTAAGCGCCCAATTACCTCGAGCACGTAAACGTTTGTCTGGTCCAAAACATACATATTGTCCGCGTCAAATCCGAGTGGCGAAATTAATTTCGCCCTTGTTTTTTCATAGTTCAGTATTTAAAAAAATAGACCTATGGTCAGGGCCGTAGCCAGTATGACAACGTAGAGGAGGCAAAAAAAAAGGTTGAGGAGGCCAGCATAATTTTCTGTGTTACTTAACCCTTTCGTGGGATTTATATATTCTGATCTATAAATAAAAAATATTGATGAAATAAGAAAGTGATTTAAAAAAAAGTTACATGCATTTTTCCATAGTATAAGACACCGCAATAAAATATTTATATTTCTTAAAACGAACACATCATAATAATTTGTACATATATTTTTCATACTTTACTTTTTTCAAAAATATTTATTCAGGTTGTTATGATACAAAAACTGTAAAAATTAGAGCAGATTTATGTGAATTTTAGAATTGACAGATAAACGGCGCATTGGATAATTTGAGTTTTTCTGACAGTACTAAATTTCTAAAATTTCATAACTGAAACCTCTTCCATCTAACATTTCGTGTTCATGTGCAGTTTTCGTACTGAAAAAAATCGAAATAACGTATTTAAAACAGTTGAAGTTTTCTACTTCTCGAACTGTTGAATTGAACTAATAGTCTATCTATCAATGTCTTCAGTGCGCTCTTTAACAAAAGCTGGCAAAATTAAATTTGCCATCCGCTGATGATGTATGGATGTTCTTTGTTCTCTATTTATGCATGCGGGTCCACACCGAAAATAAAGATTCATAAAGCAGTGTTGCAACCAAATGTATGTGAAGTTGCCCTCAACTGATAAGTATCAGGGAAAGCAATTCTTTGCTGATCAACGTCTGTAAATACGTCAACACTGCATGTGCCACTCTGTTTCTGCGCATTAAAAAGTTTTTCACGACCGCAATTTCTTCTGCAAATGGTATAGTTAGTTATTCCTTAGAGTTTCTAAAAATTGTATATTTTAAAGATTCAGATTTTCATCTTATACACAAGAAATAGCTGTTAGCAAATCCTCGTTAGTAGAAAATCTTTTATTAATTTTGATACAAAATAGTTTTCATGTGCAGATCAGGATTTTGATCGACTTCATATTATGACCTTTCACCAATTCTTTCGGTAATGAGAAACTCCTTTAACAACGCAATTTCTTTCTTACGCCGCCGTGGTGGTGGTTGATTTTGTTCAACTAGACTAAAATAGGTTTTGTGGATTTCTTGGATTATTATGTCATTAAAGGATTTTTCGTTTCTTAGGTCTTTTATAGTTTGTGTAACCGTTTATTAGTACCAATGCATCTTTTAAACTTGTTTCTCGAGCTTGCAACACCTTATCAGCTGGTTTTAAAATTTCCAGTATTTTTTTTCATGAAAACCATTAAAAATTGAAGTATAAAATATTCGCTCAGCCGTTGGAGTGGAGATGTGACTACGATTCCGCGCGATTTTGTTAATTCATTTTAGAAAATATAAAAATAAAAAGTTAGATTAAATTAGCGACTAATGTACTAGGGGAGGCTAAAAAAAGGTTAGGGGAGGCTGAGCCTCCCCTAGCCTCCCCTTAGCTACGGCCCTGCCTATGGTCTAAGTAGAAAGTGTAATGTGACGTATGCAATTACGCTAAGGTTATTTTAAAAATATGAACTGGCCATAAGTGACGTCGTCAATTTGACGTTTTATCAGTTGCGAAATGTCGCTTTTTAGACGAAAGTTTTGTACGCGTGTATATGTATTTTGCAACTATTATAACTATAGACAATGTATAATCGTATTCAAAAACCTTCACCACCCTACTGCTTGCGCCTTATATGAGCGACAGGGTAGGCAACTTACTCGCGCGCAGCTTTAAGGGTTGCATAGTAACTGTATGGTGGTGGAAATTTTTGAATGGCGTTAAGAACAGTATTTAAAAGGCATATTAATCCAATACGCCCCTCATTAAATTTTACGATGACATTTGATAAAATAGTAAGCGCAGACGATACTGTTACGGACAGTTATGCAGTTGTGCAATCGACAATCAGCGTACATTGTGGCCAAGATTAACTACTACGCTCCAGCGCATATCTCGTTCCGATTCGTTTTGCCTTGCCCTTAACCCCTAAGCTAATTTGAATTTAAATAAAAAGTCGATATGATAAAGCGGGCGGGAGTTTGATAACCCTGAGCCGGTTTTTTGTGGTCGTTGGCGTAATTGAACCTTTCGGGCTCTGTTGATAGTGTGATAATGCTGCTTGAAACGAAAGTGGAGCTTACGTAACCGGAGATAAGTACACGTGGAGGCCGCTTTTTGGGGAGGTGAATTCGGCTATCTTTAATTTTTGCGTCGCGGCGACAATACCTGGATATTTTTAAGCGAATCCTCAAGCTCGTGCACCGCCCGCGGTGCAATAAATTGCTCGTTCCGACTGCTCAAGTTCAGATTAGCCTAGTGGCCCTCCAACGGGTCCTCTGGGAGGCGATGATTTCCACGGCGACCCCCACCAAGAGAGCGAGTGGCATTCCATTGATAACCACGATAAAAATGCTAAAATTAGGACGTGAACCTTGCGTGGAATAACGTAAAACGAGATTACGACAGGGTTTGGATCCACACACGTGTGCATTGTTATGGTTATGAATAAACATCAGAGTTATTTAGGATTATATTCGAAAAATGTACATTTGTATTTATTTATCTCCGCCAGGAGTCTTGGTACATATTTAAATATGAACTAGCAGGTTTATAGGTGTCGAGTAAGGTCTTTAAATGCTTAAGCTTTGCCTGATTCAGGGTATTAACCCTTTTTCATAACGGAAAGTGCCATGTTCCAATCGTGGGAAAAATTATTATCAGTTCAATTCAAGGTTTTACGAAATGATTCAATCATTTTTGAAGAGCAGATTTGCCCAACACTCCCTCCACACATGTGTTGTAGGGATGAAACGCTTAAATTAAGTCGGCTTAGCCAAGCGCAAGCGCATGAGGAAACAGCTCGGAATAGTTCACCTACAAATTGAATTAGATGAGCTACAGAATAAACCCATGTAAGCCCCAAACACACTTGCCGACGCCTCATGGAAGATGTAAACGCGGGAAAGTTTGAGCGCACTAGGATCTTTTAATTCTGCGCGATTTAATTATTCTAATTGAGGCGTTAATGGCAGCGGAATTTCGTGGGAAGGAACTAACGACACCGAAAAGCATGCAGAGACGACATTCTTGGACGGGCGGGTAACCTTCAGATTATAACTTGGCAAAATTTATGGCGAAATTATGATAGAAACTAGTTTCTTGGTCGTGAAAAAACTGTAGCGCCAATGAAAATGTCACCACGATTTTTGCGTGTGGCGATATAAAACAGTTAACGGGGATATTGGGGAAATGTGTTGAAAACGTTGGATTAAATGGAATTCAAGGACGCACTTCTAAAATTTTTTAAGCATCCAAAATAGATTGATTTCCTTCCAAATTAAAACTAAATTATAAAAGGAAAGCTACAAAAAAACCGTGCCAACTTTCAGTTTCAATTTTTCGCCAGTTTGGTTGTCAAACCGAGTGCCATTCAGTTGTGACGCAAAACTTTTTACCTAAAATTGGGCGCCGGGTCTTGAAAAACTATTAAAAAACCGAAAGTGCGTTTACCGAAAGTGGGAATTCAAATATCGAAAGTTTGTTATTTCGGTAATTGCCGCGCTGGAAGTGCCTCGGCATATTTGTTTGTCGAAGAATCGCCGGCGGAAGTCAACTAGGCGTATCTAAAAATAATAATCTGTCGATACTGATAGCAGTGATAGCTGCGCCGTGGGCATTAGAGCCCAAGTGGGGGCATTTGCAGTGCATGAAAATCCCCCGAAAGGCTCAACTACGGTTGTGTTGCGGCAGAGACGGCCTCTATTGATTTTCAGCGACTTTTGGCAAGCGGTAGCTGAACCGCAAGGCAACCGCAGCGGAATTATCTCGGAAGCGATTCTTGGGAAAGTGACTATGGTGCATCCTGTTTGCGTAGCGGTCTTATCTTCCCCATAGATGTGAATGAAGAATGAGGAATGGAACTAACCATCTGCAGCTTCAAACAAATGCGACGTTTATCTTTCTCGTATTTTTTCTTCGACTAATATAGCGAGAGATAAAAAAAAAATCCTCAGCAGGCTGTGGAATGAAAAGTCACGTCTTTATCTGTGTCAGTTAATAATTAGTTGTCAATTTCTCTACGAATCTGGCAGATTGTTAAAAAAGATCTCTGCTCCTAAAAATGATGTTTCATTTTTATTTAACTAGTGAATCACACGAGTTACGCTTCGGTTCCCAAATTTAGAAGAGATGCATTAATATAAATTTAAAAAAAAATATGCACCGACCGGGAATCGAACCCGGGCTGCCCGCGTGGCAGGCGAGCATTCTACCACCGAGCTACGGAACTTTATTGAACTTCGCTCTGTTGTAGTGGTATATAATGAATCACCTGAGCTATGCTTAGTTTTGCTAATTTGCCAATTTAATTAAAACCTTTTTTGAAAATAAAAGCCGGCCTACGATCTAAGTCTAACAATTAGCAACATTTTAAGCCATCATACAACTTAATCGGTCCAGTATCGCCGGAGGAGCTAGCGAACAAAGATACAAAGAGATCAACGATTTTATGTAGTGGATTCCAGCTGACACAAGTAAAGACGTGACTTTTCATTCCACAGCCTGCTGAGGAACAGTTTTTTTTATCTCTCGATATATGTCTCACTAGACTTGGGTAAAAAATCGAATCGTAGGTATTTTATGAAATCGAATCGTAGGTATTTCATAAAATCGAATCGAATCATAATCTGATGAAATCGAATCGAATTTAATAAAAATGAGTCGAATTGAATTGGCAAAGTTGAATAAACAAATGAACATTCGAGCTCTAGATACATTGGTAGACGTATGGAATTTTAGTTCAAGCTTTACTGTCTTCTCGAGCGTTCCTGCCGAAAATTTTTGAATTTTTTGAGATTGCATAGTATAAATACCTAAATCTAGTTTATGGAACCTAACCTCGTTTTTATTATTCATGTGTTTACTTGCGCATCGCGGTTTTGCGCATCGTGGTTTTGCGCTTCGCGGCATTCTTTTGGAACGTAACTCTCGCGAATGGCGAGGTTTGCCTATTTCATAAAATCGAATCGAATCATAATCAAATGAAATCGAATCGAATTTAATAAAAACGAGTCGGATTGAATCGAATCATAAAAACAGAATAGAATCGTCGAATTTAATAAAAGCGAATAGAATCGAATCGAATTTAATACACGTGAATCAAAACAAAAATTGCAGCGAATCGAATTTCATAAAATCGAACCACCTAACTGTCTGCATCTTTAAATAAATGTAACTTTTATCCTCCTGGTTTTTTAACTTCGGCTAATATAGATGCCTAGCCTAGGTTTGGAAAAAAATCGAATCATTTTCATAAAATCAAATCGTATTTCATAACATCGAATCGAATCGTATTTCAGAAAATCGAATCTAATCGTATTATAAAAGTCAGTCGAATTGAAGCGAATCATGAAAATAGAATAGAATGGAGTCGAATTTAATAAAAGCGAATAGAATTTTATAAACGCGAATCGAATTTTATAAAATCGAACCTTTCAAATAAATGCAACTTTTATCCTGCTCGTATATTATTTTCGACTAATATAGAAGATGTGTAGACTAGGCTTGGGAAAAAAATCTAATCGTAGGTATTTCCTAAAATCAAATCGAATCGCATTTAATAAATTCGAATAAAATCGTAATCAAATGAAATCGAATCGAATTTAATAGAAGCGATTTGAATTGAATCGAATCATGATAATAAAATAGAATCGAGTCGAATTTAATAAAAGCGAATCGAATTTCATAAAATCGAACCACCTAACCATCTACATCTTCAAATAAATGCAACTTTTATCCTCCTGGAATATTATCTTCGACTAATATAGAAGGGAAAAAATCGAATCGTAGGTATTTCATAGAATCGAATCGTATTTCATAAAATCCAATAAAATCGTAATCAAATGAAATCGAATCGAATTTAATGAAAGCGCATCGAATCGAAACAAAAATAGCATCGAATCGAATTTCATAAAATCGAACCACATAATCTGCATTTTCAAATAAATACAACTCCTACTTGTAGATGGGTAGACTAGGCTTTGGAAAAAATTGATAAACCGATTTTATTCGCTTCGATTCCGCAGTAAAATTGAAATTGATTCATCGAATTGAATTTAATAAATCGAATCTAATAAAAGTCGACTCCTGTGTCCATTAAGTGTGCATTTATTTGTATTATTTATAAACTTTCACAAATGTTATCTTAATAAGGTATCTTAATTCTTTCCCAAAATACCTAACTATTTGCATTGGTTAAAAAATATACTCTAATGACACTATACAAATATGTATACGGAGTTTTTATTGAAAATAAAATAAGACATTATTACTATTTTAATAATTGTATGTATGTATATTTAAAAATAACTAATCCGGAGTAGCAGTTGACTAGTAATGTGAATCGATAATGTTTCAATTCCATTCACGTCTCGAATCGATTCGATTCGATAATAGAATTGAAATCGACTAATCGAATCCGAAAATTCGAATTGAATTACAACAAATTGATTCGCTTAGATAGGGATCGCTCGTGCTAGAATTAAATTGTTAACATTATTTCTTAAATTTTCGTAATACAACACCCATATAAATCAATATTTTCTTCCCTTTTTTAGAAGGGGAAAAATAAACATTTCCCTCTTTAGCGAGGAAAAATGTTTGCCTCCCTCATTCTACTCGAGAAAGATTTGTGACTAAAATATTAATAACCACTTGATATTAATTTTTTTTAATACATTTCGATACTTACCTAACATTCAGGCCTATTTAACTCAAATCGAAGAGAAATGTCGGACAGCTGTGATTTTTTTTTTTTTTTGTTTGGTATTGTTATGGAGTAGGCGATTGAAGATTTTTTCAAGGAGTTGAAAACTACTTTTTTACGAGACGTTATACCAAAAATCTTACCGTATCCATGCCTCAAAAGCCCGCTATCGATTTGAAATAATTCCAATCCGATTTGAATATCTGCCCTCCGCTTCGCGTCGGGCATGAAACTTCACCCGCGGGAGGGAATATGTGTGAATAAGTAGATAACTTGGTAACCCTGAGATAAAGTAGTCACCATATAATTCAATCTATAGTAGAATAGTTTTATCATCAGATTCCCTATACTGATTTGATGCTTTTCTGGTTGTTTGATTTTCTTAAGTGGGGGGCGAGTTCGTCCCCTAGATGTTCTGCCAGTAAGGTACACCTTTTCTATCAAACGGAAATTGCATGTCATTCTTATGAGAACAGTTGTATCATAGACGTCTACCCACACTGTTTTGATATTTTGGAATTTTGTATGGCTTTTAACTGGTTAAAGTCTTCATGACTCAGTTTTGTTTTGTGACTAGGTTACATCACTGATAACTTCCTGTGTGCTTGGTGTGTTTTAAGTCGGATACATAACGTGGGATGGTCTCAATGAGTTGCTAAAGTACAATTTTGTGTGTGACACCATAGTCGCCTACACGTTTAGCCATTAAGGCTCAACCGTTGGGGTGCAAAAAATGTATCAACTTTTCCCATCGCACGGAAATGGCATGCCATCAATCTTGTAATCTTGGATGTTGTGTGGCCTTCGCCCGTACAAGTTGCTACAGATTAAAATAATAAACTAACAAAGAGTAACAAGATATGAGTTAATAAACCTAAGAGCAATGAGCTGCAGACCTTGTTTGGCAGTAAAAAATAAATACGATGATACAATCGCTATTAAGAGAGATCATTGCGCCGCGCGCTACGTTTGTATTCCATTATGCTCACGTGAACACCTGCGTGCTGGGCGGGCGAACCCCAGGTTCGATACTTCCAGGGCTCCGAAGACATTATGTCACTCCGGTGGCGAACTGCGCCGCGTACGGATGACCTTGTGGAAGTGATAAAATTCGCGGTCCACGTGCGTAGCCGGGCGAAGATAAGACGAGTGCAAGATTCGCGTAGCAAGGTCGCGGCTTCCATTGGCTGCCGAAATGTGTCCTTCTGCGGCGGGCACTGACCAGCGACCAACGACTCGCGTGCGAAGGCCGCAGCCGAGCGCCCAGACACCATCAATGGGCGGGCGGGGGCCCCACACTCGCGATTTCGCGTCTGGGGCTGGGGTTCGCGCCGGGTCGACAAGTTCCGACTTGTCTGCTGCAATTGCCGGTCGTTCGCTTTCATCCGCCGCCTTTTCTATGGGCTTTCTTACCTGCCGCGTCTCCGGCCCCTCGCAGATAACAGTACCGCTTTTCCAGGTGCGCCTCGACATTCCCCTGCCGGTAGTGGCGCAGGTCTCGGCAATGGGAACATACCGGTGGTGCTGCCGCATTTGTTTTAGGGCATCGCCCGACAGGACTTCGCGCTTAATTTTTAGACTTGCGTAACTTACCCCCCCCCCCCCCCCGCAAGTTAACGGAATAGAGTTGACGGAAAAATACCACAAATATTACTTCCTTTAGCATTTAGCGGATACAAATGCACTTGTTGGTTTTTAGGATATTTTTAGGCGTCAAAACGATTTACATAATTCCATTTTCAGTAAAACCAAGCTGAATCATTTTACACTTCATAAACAACAATGTTCATAGATGGCGAAGTAAATTTTTGAGGAGTTTCTAATGCTCACGTCCTGTTAAATTGTGTGATGAACGTTACTGACGTGTACCAACATGAGGATACCCGCTGATATTTAAAATTTGATTGATTTGATCAGAAGAACGCATCTTATTGGTCGAAATAACATCGAGGTATATAATCCCAATTTCAGTCGCCTTCGATATGATGATATATTGATTGAAGGTACCCACGGTTGGCATGAATCGTCCACTGTGAAAACAACCCGATGGTTAAAACCGGTTTTAACCGTCCCGAAAGAAACATTAATTTAGCAGTTTTTCGCTTTTTCATATTTGCAATTGTTTTTGGTAGAATCATCGATAAAGATTATAAAATATTGTAGGCAAATATGGTGATTGCAGAGTGAGACAACCCTTGATTCAAAATTAACAACACTAAAATCTCAATAAACAAAATGATTGTTACATATTACAGGTGCGTCACAAAAACAAAAGTAAATATTCGTTCTCAAACAGTAACACAAGTAGAAACTGTCAAAATATATTTAAAGGAGCAAGTCTTAAGTTCAGTTATAAGTCAGTCTCTAAACATACATCTTTACATCTAGTCTCTGAATCAAGTTTCTTAGGATCAAAATTGACTTTCAGCATTTTATATGATTATGATTATATGATACTAGTTTTGAAGCGGTGGAAATTCCTAAGCGACTAGGTACTTCTGATTGTATAAAGCTTAAATTAGAAATGGTTATTTACGTTACAAGGCCAGTAAACTAATTTTTACAGTACGAGTTCGATGTTTATGGACGAGGCGACGAAGGAGCCGAGTGTAGATTTTCGAAACTAGTAATGTAAAGAATTTAAAAACAGTTTTTTGCAATAGGAAATACAGGATGTTTATACAAAACAAAAAGCAACCATATAAAACCAATATTTTCATTTTTTGAATTAATGGTTAGCAAATATGATACAGGGTGCAACTGAAATACTTTCCCATATCCCAATGGCGGATTTTATGTCAAAAATTGATCAAAAAAGTTCATATAGCTTAAGTTTAATCAACTCTTGCGGAGATATTAGAGATGGGGTTAAAATTAGGTTTTTGTACTTTTACTGCAAACTGGAAAAGAAGAAATGAAAATTGGCAAATCTTTTCTACCAATAGAATATTTGTAATGTTTTTAATTTTTACATATTAAAATTAGCAACCCGTATAAATGCATAAATGTTTTTTTTAACGGACAAGAATTTAATTTAAAAATATATTGAAAACCTAAAAACTTTTTTTTAGTTTTTTCGAAAACCCAATAGTTTTTGTAGGTACCAAAAATTAAATACATTATGGGTTGCTAATTTCAACCCGTAGCTTATAAATAAATCATTGTATTGGTAGTAGTAAAGATCTGCTACTTTTCATTTGTATATCTTTTCTTTTATTCTATGAACTTTTTTGTCAATTTCTGACGTAAAATCCGCCATTGAAATTTGGCCAAGCATTTCAGTTATACCCTATATATTCAGGGTCCGGCAACGATGCGGCGGTAGAAGATATTTCGAAAACTATAAGAGTGAACATAAAATGTGCTTATATAAAAGTTGCACGTGCTAAAATGGTAGTAGGTAAATGTTTTTATTGTACACGTTGGCTCACAAAAGTGTGGCGAACCAAACTTACTCTTTTCTTTAATGGAATTCGAATTCCCTATAGTTACGTATAATATAAAGATATATGGCTGCTCTAAAGTTAACGGTTTTGGAGAAAAGAAAAGAATTGAATAGAAAATACGAGTGAGAAATAGTGTCTTTGAACATTGATGTTATACAGAGTGCACAAAATTAGCAAATTTAAAAATGTCTAATTTTTAAAACTAAACATCCTTTATATCTCTGTATTTTTAATAACTTCTTCGAATCAGCTTTTTATTCTATTAGTATATGATAGTTAAAACATTAAAACCTTTTTTAATATGCTTTATTTAAGGGGAAACAAATAAACACTATAAAAATAATAATTTAAATACTTGAATTACTCAAACACAACAAAAAAAACAAAGTTTGAAAATAGAAATTTAAGAAAAAGGCAAATAGAAAGAGACAGATGATAGATACGCAGAGCCGCCCGAATTTTCAGCGATTATATAAAACTTATTTTATGTCCATTGATATAACTTACGGTTAAGTTAATTTTAGACATTGTTGCAAAATTAGTGTAACCCGGAGAAATTATAGCAAGACCCTGAGTCCGGAGACGCAGTGTAGAAACCCTGAGGGGTGGTCACCCTATACGCAACATGGAACTACCATGAGTTGAAAAAGGACCAAATACTATTTGCCATAAGATTTACCGAAACAGAAAATGCAATATTTACTTTGGCTTTACTTTACCATAGCGATTTTGATTAAATTATTTTCAGTGCATTCAATAAAAAACATCCAAACTCTGATCGTTGTCGCCCCATATTATTATTATTATTTTTAAGTTCAGCCAAGAGTGTTCAGAGTTGTGCACAAACTAGGTAAAAATGTTGCTAATAGTACTCAAACAATAAGTAATTCGATGATGCTCCCTCAGACGCTTTAACCGCTCGCCTATGGACGCGCTTGCTTGTCGTTGCGTTATAAATGACGCGGTGATACGACGGCCGATTACGGACGAACTGCGCCCGATGGGTGCCGATGAAAAGGTGTGACGCAGGCAGAGACGCAGGCACAACGCTAGCTGATGTTTCAGTACAGATGATGTGCCTTTTCGACATTTCTATAATATGGATGGTTTTTCGTGAAATGTGCCGCCAGTTTTTTTTCCTTAAAACTAGTCTTATCGGGAAACCTTGCTGTAGACTCGATGGCGTTTGACCTGAAATGAACATAAAATGGCTAGAGGTGATTATAATTCATATATAAATATATACAGACATATGTTTTTTAATTTATGTCTGGAAAATTTCATATCTTTCTCATTATGCTATAGATAAAACCTTGCATATACTTTCCCATGGGTCATCGCATGTCAAATATCTTTTAATTTTTAGCAGTCAGTCATAATACAACATATCTGTTTACATTCCGTTCACCTCTCACGTCAACATGTAATGCTAAACGAAGTACGCCATATTCAGAAGTTGTACATTGCCTCTAAACTGTTCGTTAATTAATGCCTTCAATACGGATGAACAATGATGGCCATTGACATCGGGAGAAAAATTATCAGACCAAGGGCACGAAAAGCAAACTGGAAAACGCGTGTGGGCGTCTTCGAACAGTCCCTGTTTGTATCAATTTTTTCCGCATTGACGTAATAGTAGCAAAACTAACTAATCAATTACATTTAAATTTTCTCATGAGGACACATGACATGACTTCCTTTTTATGGAGGGACTCGACTTCAAGCCTCTCCAAATTTCCATGTCAAAGTGCTTGCCCCTCTCAGGGCCAAGTTCGAATTTTCACCTATTTAATTAATACGGAACGTGAACGCCCATTTCCGATTAGCGTTGCTTGGGCATTGGATCAGCACCGGTTTGCCGACCTTGTGTCAATTCCCAACGCGATCTCGTTACCCATATAAATTCGAGGAACATCCGATTACCGCCGTTATAGCCCTTACGGGGCACGTATGAGATGTTTCCGTTTAGATATGCGATGGACATGAAAATTTTTGAATAGTTAAATATGATAATGGCCGTTCAAGGCTATGGAAGGCACGTGTTCGAATTGGGAAATTTGTAGCGCACCTGCCTGGGCACTGAACTCGCTAACGAGCGAAGGGTGCCCCAAACGCCCTAAACCCATTGTCCCCTTGATAATTATGCGTTGTACTAATCTTCCAGGTTTTCCTTGAATTCGAGACAAAAAAGAAAAGGTGGCTTGGCCGTTGTTGCGCATCGCTGCTTCCAGGTTTGACATAAATAGATAATTAGGTTTTTTTGCTTTGTCCTTCATTTTTATTCGTTATTAACCCCAACTTTGCTAAAGCAAAGGTTGTAGAACGACTGGATTCAACATAGACTGCTGCTAACTGAATCGGAACCAACAGCAATAACTTTGCCTGAAAGACCAGGAAAACTGGTTACCCCATAATTGAACATTAAGTTATTTGAACCACAACCATAACAAAAACACTGACGCAAATCCACAATATCGTGACGTCGTTATTCTTTAACGCCAATAAACTGAGCCTTTTTCACAAGTGCAGACACCTATTCCAGATAAACGGACCTGGAGTGCATGCTTATTAGTTCGGTATTTATCTATGATTACTCAATCCTCGCTTTATCTTCCTGTTTGGTACTACTAACCTAGTATTTGTAGCAGCTTGTTTGCGTACGAGTAGTGATATGAATGACATTCCAACAGATTATCATTTTAGCAGCTTCATGCCTAAGCCGGAAGCGAGGATGAATCGGGTTGTAATTATGGGATCAGGTATACAACTCCAAATTTGATACTGGGCACGCAGAATAACGGAAATGCCAGTTGAAATCATAAATACAAATATTTGACGTACTTCCGTTGGGCCCAATTGCAAGAATATATAATTGAATAAGTGGACAAACAAATGCCAAAAGGGTTGAACCAATACCATCTGAAAAACAAGGCCTCAGCTCTCTGGTCTGACGTCAGCACGAATTGACCAATGAATTTACTGCGCCTCCAGTCTCGAGGCTCTAATTGGCCAATTCGGCATTCTTGTGCTGACGTCAGGTCGGAAAAGCGAGGCCTTGTTTTTCAGCCGGTATTGGTTGAACACGGTTCAATTTTGATGAGATAACATGGAAACAAACCAATGTAAAATTGAAAGAATATAAGACTTCCCAGTTATATCTGTTTATTTTCAGACTGTTACCTAAGCGTTGACAGTCAGTAATAGTACTCGCATGATCGTGTGGCGTGTTTAGCAGTACTCACAATTATTATAAACAATTCTTATCATTATTTCTTTTTCTTGCTAAACCGTTTCGCAAATCTTTAAATGTGTTACGGACAGGCTGTCTACGAATTTCTAGCGGTTTTTTATGCGTTACCAATATGTCAAAATCAACTAATACGCAAAAACAAAAAAGTGAAACCCAGCCAGATAAAACTTCCGTCTAAAGTAGGGTAGATTTTGCAACGTGCAACAATCGTTTGTTCCAAAACCGAAACCAGTTTTATTAAATTAACGAGCTCATTATTTAATGCAGCTTTCCGAGAAATCGTCTGGCTGGGTGTCAGATTTAACCCGGACGTGGATGGAGAAAGCAATTTTTTCAGGTTGCACAAAAAAAAACTTCTAGTTCGTGCATCGGCTGCGCGTGGCCTCCCACAGCATCAGGAAGTCTAGCGGTTGGGTTTATAAAAAAATCGCATTTTAACTGTACCATTTTCTACTGATAACATTCCACTGACCGTGTTGCATATTAAACCATGCCTGTTCGGCCGGATTGTCCTTTTATCTTCTCTTCAAATCTGAACGTTCGCGCGTACCGAACTGTAAATTGCCCACTTCAACAAATGACAGCCTAAGAACGTTTTCGGGTTATCTTGTAACTTTTCAAAAAGCATTGCCGTTTATTATGCCTTGACAGATGGGCTAATCGACAGACGAACCGAAAGACTTAACGATACCGTTGCTGCTCAACTCTGAACATTGGTAGAATTAGTGTGTCGTTAAAAATGGCCTAGCACTTATCAAAATTGTTACCGATGTTCCTACAGTGCTACCGCGGTAATACGATGATGGTTATAAAGAACAATCCGTCGAATGCTATCGAGTAGACTACGATTTGATTGTGTAATGATCGGTAGGAGGTTTTTAGGTTACATAACCTCACTTATAGCAATTGTTTTATAGTTTGCTTTTATTGGAATTGTGACTAAATTTGTAGCTGGAAAGAAATCATGAAGTAGTTTGGCTATAAAAGCAAGGCAGCTTTAAATTTTCCTTCAAATTTGCTAGGAAGTCCAATTTATTCCTTGTAAGATTTAGATTTATCCAAGCAGTTCCTATTACGAACTAAAGTTGTCATAAAATTTAGGATTGATAGAGGCTATAAAATTTCAAATTAAACGCTACATTGTAGCTCTGACTGAGAGAAAGCAGTGATACAATTTCAGATAAGGCCATAAATCCGCGAGCAAATTAATAAAAAATTAGCTCTCGATCTCTAGTTGCCATTTTTCGGGCATGCATTATTGAGGCCGTCCCTCCCCCGAACTGCAGTTCTTACCTTTTGCGTAATGCGATGGCCGCTCCCACGGCAATCTCATGTTGACACGTGCAGGTGTGGACTACTTATCGGGCTATTTAAATCCAAATTTTTCCAAGATGGGCGGTTTCGAAAAGCAACCCGTTGGTAACGCGGGACGCGTTTATGCGTATTTTTTTCGCTTCCGCTCCATATAACGCCTCCCGATCCAAGTGTGCTGGTAAAAAGTGAAAACAAAAACACTCAATTAAGGACTTCCTTCGGCTCGTTAGCTTTCGTGCGAACACTTGTGCTTTATTGCGAGGGAACTCCAGTTTAGGCAAAGTTCGCACGTACCGAAAACAAAACGGTTAGAAAGAAAATTTGTCGTGCAATTAATGCATAAGTTATTAGAGTGGTAGGTTTTTCGTGTTAAGTAAATTAATATTGCATAATGCAATGTCGAATTATGTTTGCACCAAAACTGGAATTATAAAGTGTCAATATTTATTAAATTTATTTAATTGACGGAATCATGAAGTGCTTAATACAGTTCCCTTGTATAATTTAAATGAAGCAGTGTTGCAATGATATTTAATAATTGAAGTTGAACTTTCTTACTGATGTACAATGCTCATTAACGCGTTTTTATGTTTATATACCAGTGTTAATACCTGATTGTTATTCGACATAAAATTTGTTTTTTTGTGTTTGTATACAGGGTGTTTAAAAATACGTTCGGATATGTTACCCACTTATAGATCTCATCAATACAAACAAAAATGTCCTAATAAACATGGGTCCGGAAATGCTTAGTTTCCGAAATATAGGGTGTTAAAGTCGAAAAAAAATCGTTTTTTTTATATTACCTAAAAACGCTTTGAGCGATTTTAATGAAATTTTTACAGTTTGTTTATAACTTTATGAGGTATCGTTTGGACGTATTACAATTGATATAGTAATTCCAGGGGCGTGCCCAGAGGGCATATCGATTAGGTTTTTTCACAAAAAAATAACGCCCACGAGATTTTTCGTAATTATATATATTAATGTAATTTTTTCCAGATCTCGCTTCGTTTTCAAGAAAACAGTTAAAGCCCATATTTTTGCACGTCTCTGAACCTGTTAAGACAAAAACTAAAATGCTTCAATATCTGAAAACCCCTTAGCCGATTTTAGTGAAACTTTGAAGGTTTACTGGTGCTATTAATGATCATGTTTTGACACACTTAGATTCAAATTATTTAGTCCGGGGGCGGCTGGGGGGGTTTTTTTTTTTGAAAACGTTAACACTGTAGCTCAGAAATAAAGCATTTCCAGACCCATGTTTATTAGGACTTTTTTGTTTGTATGGATGAGATCTATAAGTGGCTAAAATATCCGACCTTTTTTTCAACACCCTGTGTTTTAGTATGTTATGTTCTATTTCTTTAAAAAAAGAGGAGCTGGCTTGCGTTAACTAATCCCAGGAAGCTGCGATTAATATAAAATTGGATAAATCGCAACTTGGGAAAGGTTAGCAAAAACAGTAGCGTCGCGTGTGGCCTTATCCGGGAGCCGTTGCATAAGAGCGTGTAATTCGTATAATTATCCTCGAGAGCCTCCACACACAGAACCTTATCGTTTCGAGTATTCCAAAAATCCTTGCAAGCGAAATCACAGATATTAATACAAATAATGGCTGATTGTGTTAGTAAACATTACGTAACTCTATCTTTACCCACGGCTCGAATTTTAACTGCTTTATCGTTATCTCATTCCTGGGCCGGATAAAACTTTCTCTCCGAACCGCACTAGCCCAAGTGGATCGTGATAAGCTATCATTTTGGCGCCTTTTTGAGACGCTCTCGAGCAGATGTGCCCCGCCGAAACCCCAGCGCCCAACAATGGATGGTTGGGCGAAGTGCAGAAACCGAGCCGACTGGCGAGGTACAATGCGAATAAAGGCCGGGAGAAATTGTGTTTGTGTGCAAGCTGGACGGGTTTTGAATTACGCCCCATATATAAGTGCGCTTTTATTTTCCCACGGCAAAAGGCTGATTAGCTGCAATTCGAGCGCGCATTAAAGCTGATGACCAAAGAGCAAGATGCCATGGATTATCTCGTGTCAGCAGCAAAGGAGCGTGAAGTTCAAATACCTTCGCGAAATAAAAGTTATGCAAGAACCGTCCAACAACTGTGACGCTTGCCGTAATTACTTTTAAGTTAATTAATTTGCGCAAATAATATTCTGTCATCCAGATAAGGGAAATGACGATTCTGACGAGATTTGTCGTTGTTTATATGTATGAACTGATTTGGAAATTTATTAATTTTATTATTGCCGGAAACTAGCATCCGCAAAGCTTCCGGTTAATCTTCAAAATTCGCCGGGCGCGGTTATCATTCATACATAGCTACCAAGCTCCACCAATATAATATAGTCTCTATCTAGATGACTTAATGATAATGGGTGCTGATCCTTCAAAAAGCAAACATTTTATGTCAAGGGCAAATTGAACAATTTTGATTCCCAACAATCTTTGTTTCTTCGTTATTGATAGCTTTTATAAAATTCTTCCACCTTGCCGGCCAGGTGCAATGGATCGACTTGTGTCTGTTATTTCCGCTGTTACTAAAATCGACAGTTTTTGGAACACTCGCACGAGGAACGAAAGGTGCTGCAATTGCTATGTTACACATCGTTGTGCAAGCTTTGTCACACTGCCGTGAGTCATATTAAGAACGGCTAGGAAGATGGCACTGTTGTGCAAGAACTATATAGCTTGAAGGGAACTAAAAAAATGACAATAAAGACGGGAAGAGAAAGCACGCATTGGCACATTTAGGCGAATTGTGTTTATCTCGCGTGTTTGTTTTTATTTGCAATGTAGGGCATCGCATAATGTTTATCTGTTTGCATATTTTGGAGCTGACCTTCTGTTTTTCATGGACAGTGCCGGATTATACTTGATCCGAGACGACTTAGTACTCGACATATTGTGCAATCCAATTGTTCCTATTTATTCTTGTTATATAAACATTATTTTTGAATAATATATATGTCGACAGGATGCTCTTCTATTGAAAGGGAATGTCTATGAGAAAGTGGACTGGTGTTGTTTGGGGGGGGGGGGGGGGGGTATGTTTTCCAGATATTTCGATTTTCATTAATCGAGTGACCGTGTAATTGGTAGTTGCAGTAGTACATTTCAATTTTTAATATTTGAGATACTCCTGGCAAATTAAAAGGATTCGATTTTTGTAATATTGTATTCTGTAACTGCCCCCCCCCCCCTCTATTCTGGAAACTATACCTCAATAACGAACTAAAATTCTTCACCCACTTTTTTCTTATTTTGAGTCACAGAATGTGTCCTTAAAATTCTCAAACAACATAGGGAATCGCCCTGTATAAATACTCTCGAGCTTGTTTTTTTTATATAATTTTGATTTTGATCAGTATTAACAAGAAATACAAATTTGCTTTGATTAAACATGGGACAGGTTCCCTTTGCACTATACATGCTAGGGGCGGGTTTTGGTAATCTTTTTTGGTAATTCTTCCCACGTATTGTTTCCATTTCGTATGGAAATTTTTGATTTGTCAATTTAAATCATTTCGGATTTTGTCATTTCTCTTTTTTTCAGTTCTTGTACACTTGGGGAATCAATACAGTTTATATTCTGCAATCATTCTTTTTTGCTCATCGTTTAAATAATTTCGAGGTACTTGAAGTGAACTTGAGTACTTTTACACTTAACGTATCAAACTAAATTTATTGCAAATTCTACTGATTTTCTAAAAACGTACACTGAAAAACTAAGATGTAAACTGTTTTGATTCTGTGACTGTACGTATAGCCAATACCGGCTGAAAAACAGGACGTTCCGGGGTGACGTTGGCACAAGTAGGTCGAATTGGCCAATGATTGCCTCTTGTTTCGACCAATGCGACCTACTTGTGCTGCCGTCACGCCAGAGCGCTGAGGCATTATTGCTGTTCAGCCGGTATTGATATCGTTTCTTTCTTAGAAATTTCATATCGGCTTTATCTCTTATTTTGATCGTTTAAGGTTTCAGTGACTGATGTAATTTTTGTTGAATGACTATTTGTCCATGACACGGAAGATTTTGCTACCTAGGATCCTAGGAAGTTATTTCTGAACGAAGCGAGTGTTTTCCAAGATACGTTTATGTTATACATATTCAGATGTTGTTCAGTGCATGTACTGATTTCTGTATTTCATCTTCTTTATCAGATATTACGACTTGCTGGCTGACATGGAGTCCTCGTTACGTGATTGTTTTATATATTTAAGCCGTCTGCATAAATATTTGTTCTTCATTTCCATTTCGTAATCGCATCATCCAGATAAATACTAAAAAGTATAGGCGAAAGCCTAAACTGTTTGGTTTTTCTTATTTGTTATTTCTGAAAGCACACGAGTTTTAGTTGTTAAGAACAAAAAATGTTAACATTTACATTTGATCGAGTATGTTTTTTTTAAACACGTATAATGTTCTGGGATTTGCAATGTAGTACAGGGTCAGGTAGGTTAGTTCAGTGCGGCCGAAATAGTTATTTATGTACCAATAATATTATGAATATGTTTATGCCCGAGGACATAAATTAAAAAGGGGCGCAGATGTCGACAAAAAATAATAGATAAGTGAAAAATAAACAAAATTACTTGCTTAGATTAGCCCATACCTTCAATTTGACATATTTCAAAGTGTGGTTTGTTTACAAAAAAAAACAAAACAAAGAAAATGATGAATAGAAACGCAGCATTCACGCCGGTATTGATCAATAATTCATTACATTGTTTATGGTATACGTCAAGGCGTGGAGTTTAATATGAACAACGTAATGGACGTTTTCTTTCAAGCTGTGGTTTTTGTTTTAATTTCTAGAAAAAGGTCGATGCAAAGTAAGTGTAAATTAATAAAAAAATCTGGTCGCCCTGTGTGTCATTTCTTTGGTTACAGTACCTAGTGCAGTATTAAAAAACATTTCGGATTGTTATAATAATAATTGTTGTTTGTGTGATGGGCTCAGGCGGCGATTATCCAGTTTTTCCCTGTTAAATCCGCCACTGATCATAGACAACTAACGATACCAATCGGTAAGATAATGAGAAAAACCCAGTGGCGCAATGAGCAACGTTAGTTGTAAAGACCGGAAATTCAGGCATTAAACATTTGGAAAATAGTCATTTATACGATATATACGAGAAGTGATATTAAGTTCAAAACCAAACTGCAATATTAGTAGTAAAAACACATTGTAAATGTTTCTTTCCAACTGTTGCGAGCAATAATCCCTGTAATGAATGGTTTACTACTTCCCTGTAGGTAGGTTCTGTGACTTGCAAGGGTCGGTTCAGCTTCTACAATACACTGGCGGTATTTACTCGGAAAGGGCATTTATAAGAAAAACCCAACAAAATAAGTAGTTTCAGACGGTCTTTCGGTATATTTAAGATACTATATTTCTTTAAAAATAAAACAAAATAGGCGTTTATGCTTGTTATACTTAAAAATGAGAAACAGTTTTGTTTAAATTTCCGGTCTTTAGTAATTTCTCATCTTTAAGTAGTCTTATGAGAGCATCCAGTTTTCCCTTTTAAAAACTTCCAAAATTTCACTCTGCCTTCTTTCAGTAGATCAAGGATGTGGTTGACAGTATTGCAAGTTCAGGAAAATTTATTTTGCCAAGATTATTTTTAAAACCGTATCAACCCAACTTCAAATGCGTTGTTACTTTCAAGGTCGGCGCAAATAATTCTGTGACATTTAAAAATAATCGGGCCATATTTCCCTTGGTCTGTCGTAAACCTTGCCCAGGGTGCATTGGTTCGGTCGTTCCCAATTAGCGCCTAGAAAACGCATAATTATCGACGCTCATTTGACTGACTGCCTCTGACAGTTTCATCAAGGTGTCCGAAATTAACCGGTTGAATCCGCGACTAAGTAATCGATGTGTAAACGCGCTTATCTCCTTATCACCGCATTCTGGTAGCTTGTATTTGTTTATGCCTAATCTATTTGAAGACGCTCTCGAGAGTTACGCGGCGGGGCTCGCCGACGCCTCTCACGGCGGCGACCAAATTACGATACTATCTGCGATATTTCGATTATGATTGCGCGCTTATGCCAAGGTCGCGATTGTAATTCCACGTGCGAAAACTGCGACGTTGGGCGCCCGCGCGCACCGCGACGCCGGTCCTGTCACGTGTCGAGCGTCGCTTTTAGGCGTCGAGGTCGTTTGCCGCGCCGGTATATATAGACGCCACCGTCTCTCCCACATACCTGGCATTGCCCTTATTACAATGGTCTTCCGCGTAGCCGTAATGCTGGATTTTCGCAATTACGATACGTGGGCGCGGTTGGGCTGTTTAACCCACTTCCAGCGGTGACGAAGGGGCCTCGAGATAAACGCCTAAAGCAATTATGAGGCAATGTTAATTTTTTTGCTAGGGGTAAAACAAGTTAATGGCCCCACACGTTGGGTGCCAAAAAATTGGCGGGAGTTTGGTGGGAAAACATAAATCCGTGTTATTATGGTATGATTAGCAAGTTGGCAGTAACTGCCCTGGAGGTCTATTAGAACCTCCATGCAGTCAGTTTTAACGAGTTCCGACAGAAGTGTGAACAAAACCGACTACTAAAATTAAAGCAGACGAATTTCGTTGGTTGGAATTAGAACGTCACGAGAAAATGATGAAATTTTCTGTTTATTTAACATCACGTTGAACTTTCCGAGCAGACAGACGATGCTCGCATTGATTTACCTTTTTTTATACACCGTATCGGAAACTGCGACGTGTAAATCTGTCGCAGCATTTGAACCGGCGGGGAAAGTGACCGTGTGTAACCTGGTAGTTCAAATGTCTCAAAAAATATTCCTTGCTAATTCATCTGCAATAGAACTCTGTTCCACACCTACGAGAATTTTTACTTGATTGAACCTTTTTGCTGATGTAGCTTCACAATTGAAAACAATTGGAGAAGGCATAAGTTTGCTTCGATTAAAATTTTTGAAGTCAACCTTTCACAAGTGAAATTACGGGCGTGAACCGTTACGAAGGTCCCCAATTTCACGCCGAGTTTTGGAAATTGCTAGCAGAATGCTTTCCTTGAACTATGGTTCAAGCATTCGGCATTCGATAGTGACCTTTCAAAACAATTTTTTGCAGTTACTCGCAGTTTGGCCACCGTGGGGGTTTAATGAGTTTAGATACTTCTGTTCTCCTGAAGTCGATTGTAGTTCAGGATTGAAAATTTCAGAATTTTAAGACAGCGGAAAGACTAAGGTCGCCATTTTAATGGTGTTAAGGATGAGACTTGCGAACAGAACCGTGAGATCTTCAGGATTGGATACTGTGTTACTGTGAATTTAAAATCATCAAACGAGATTTTAAGTGTTTTCATTGGAGCGAAATATGGTTGCCAACATTGAGTCGATGCTGCCCGAAGAAAATAATTTAGGGGGGGATAAAATTAATAAAAATGATCAAAATGAAATAGTTTTTTACATTATAAAGTATATTACAGTACATTATATAAGTGTATAAAATGCGACATTTTTTACCCCTCCGTGTATACATTAAATTTGAACAAGACGTCTCGTAAGCCTTAATATTTACATAATTATGTGCCCTTTTTATTTCTTAGCTAGCTCAATGCACGTGAAACTCTCTTAATATCTCAGTTAGTGGCTTATGAAAAATCACTATCTGCAACACAGGAATCTCGTTCCCTCTTGTAGTGTTGGTCGCACTAAAACCCAACTTTAAACAATGCACAAGAACAGCCAATTTATTTACTTTTACTTTATCTATTGATTTTAAAACACAAATAAAAAAACAAAAGACACAAAGAAGATACGTTTAAAAAAACGAAAGAAATAACACAAAATAGAATTAAATTTTCAACCAAGCTACGTGTCATAGGCGGATCCACAGACTTCCTAGGGGGGGGGGGGGGGTCAACTGATTTTTGCAGATTGAACAGTAAGGCTAAACTAATACCATGAGATAAAAAAAATAATTCTGAGCAGGCCTGGATGTGTGAGTGTGTTATACGTTTGGCAGTACTGAAGTGTATTGTCAGTCTATGTCAAATTCGAGATTTGCAGGTTAAGTTTTACGTCAGTCTGTGTCAAACATTTGAAGAAAACCCGACAAAACTCCTTTTTTATATGCGAATAGATAAGCCAAGTGTATTTATTCAAATAACTAACATTAAAATGCCTTTAAAATAGTCTCGGATGTATTTTTTTCCGAGAAAGGAAATATGCACGTTTCCAAGGAACGTAAAGATTCTCCAATAATTCTCTTTTCTTTAAATCGGAAAGGCTCTCAAGAAGTCTCTCAGTGCCGCCAAAATAAGGTTCGATGTCGTTTGACAAACTTCCGATCTTCCTATTAGCAGCGGTTTCAGTTTCTGTGGAATTTGTTGAGAAATCATCTGTTTTCTCTGGATTTTGAAATTCTACGGTCTTGTTCTGATTGCCATGAAGGGCAGTGGTTTTTGTATAAAGACGTCCAATGTTTTCTGTTTGTAGAAGTTCGCAATTCAGTTATCAAGTAGCTATTTATGTATCAAGTTGTAAAATGAAAGTGTTTTTCACATTAGTTTGGCCTACGAGCGCAGGAGAGTTGGGCAAAACTTGAGTTGTGTGTGAAAAACACTAATTTTGCAACGTGTTGCATACACGATTTTCTGTCATTTTGAGTCATGTTAATTTTTATAGTAAATAAATTTACTTAAAATCTACTAAATTGTCATATTAGTGAATATGAAAACTAATATTGCAATTAGTGTCAATATGTGAGACGTTTCGAACCTTTATCCAATTTTGAAGTGATACTTTTTACATACGACTACTTACTTACCTTTAAAATTTTGCAGGCTTTGGATAATTTAAACTTTGACTAACTAGTTGTACAATTTAAAACAAACAATGAAAACATTATATTAGCAAAATTTAAAAATACGTCGATCACTACACACCAGGTGAAGTTCATTGTTTTGTTTAGTGGAGACTGGTAGACACCAGACAGGTCACAGAGCCGCCATCGACGAGCGACGAAAAGCCCCAGCAAATTTGCGCTTGTTGGAATTAACAAGAAATGAAGAATATGGAAGAAGCATTCGGCAAATTCAAATTTAAATTATTTTGTTTATAATTAACTTTTATCCGAATACATTTTTAACAGGCCCAAGGAGTGTCAATTAACCTCATTGCCACCCCCTTGGATCCGCCAGTGCTACGTGCGATATAGCTTAAGCCTGCTTGCAGACATGTTGCAAACATACATGAATAACGTAAAACATCATCAAAAAGAACAATGAAACAATTGTATTTTAAAAGAATGAAAATGTCAAAATGTCTTTACTAAAACGCAATCTCAAAATTACCCGAAGCTGATGCCTAATTCAGTCCGGCTCTGTTTAAATTCACCCCTCATTTAAACACAACCTAATCACGCTGACAAAAACATTTTACTTGGAACTGGTCTCCGCATACCTTTGGAAATGGCACGCCTCGATTGCTTCGCCCGTTCTTGACGCACATTGTGCTGGGAATCCCCAATCGCGTACAGCCCTTGTAAAGACAGTTGAATTAGCTTTAAATGAGCCTTGAATATAGCACAATGGGTGTACTTACATGTACACTCAGAAAATTCGTTTTAGGAATTTACAAACGCTGGGTCGCTGCACTTCCAAGATTGTTTGCAGCAAACGTTGATTACCAGGTTCTTTTAGGCCGCTTCGAATGAACTTATATCGTCCCTTGTCGTCTTCTTTGTTAAATTTGCATTAGTTGAGAATCCTGCATCCCGCGTACAGCGTGTGTTTCTTGCTGCAAACACGAAACCGAAATTCACAAGACCCGTCCAGCGCAAGACTGGCTGTGCGAACATTTGGTTTAATAAAATACTAAATTAATAATAAAACATAAGAAATACAACTTGGCTTCTATATTTAAGCATCAAAACAAACGTTTACTGATGAGGGATCCAGCTGGTCCGTTATACATAGCATAATTCTCGACCGTTATAAATCAGTAATTATAGAACAAAACTACTATTTACATTCTATAAAATAAATTTTTTAATTCCATTTTAGAAGTTACGTAGACTATTACGAAACTACATTTTTCTGAAAGAAATTTAAATAGTTTCTACAATTTTATTTTTTGTTTCTTTGGGCACTTTCTACCTATGACTTCTCTTTCGCAATCCATGTATGTATGAACCTTTAGTTAATCCGAAGAATTTTATTGAAAACCCGAAGCTTTCGGGTCAAAATGACAGTGTTGGTAACCCTAGAGAGAAAGGTTAAGTAAAGTTGTAAAGGTTGACCGAATAGTGATGACACGAATTTTCAAACGCATTAGCAGCTAAGGTCATTGATTCAGAAGTTTGAAGGATAACATTTGAATAAATGAAAAGATTTTTACGGTGTGGCGAACGAACTAATGAATGAAAGCTTATGTCAGTCATACATAGTATGGGTCGTTACAATTTACTATAATGGGTAAGGTTTTAACGTTCAACAAGCAAGGTCATTTTTGAACAATTGCATCCATTGTTGAATTAACGATTTTATATTGTGTCATCCGATCTTCCACCCCAATTTGAGCCGTTCTGCATCTAAGAATGCGAAACGAGTCCAGGAATCTGTGATGGATGGACTAGTACCCACTTTTAACAAGTTCCTCGCCATATATGAGTTGAATGGTGTGGTTCATTGAGCATACGCCGAACCACGAGAGGAGAAAAGTCTGGCTGGTGGGCGAATCGGTGATCCGCGCTATTTCCGGGTGGTGTGTCCACCGGTTAGTTATATATAGGCGCGTTTTATAGTCTAACCCACTTCTCCGTTGGGACTGCACTAATTGCGTCGACCTTCCGCGGATGCCCGCCGAAGACCGAAATGGTGCAGTGCACGTGCCGCTGTGGTCCTCGTTCCAGAATTAGTCGGTGTCCCCAAATCCAGGCTCGCGGAGGATCTGGCGGTGAACTCGCGGTCACCGTAAAATTTAACGAAATCCATTGCCCGCTTAGGAATGTGAAAGGTAGTTAGCGGATCCAGTTTGAGAACGGCATTCTCCGATCCGAGCCTCTGGAGCTGACGACCAATTACGCGTATCAAAATGGCATTATTGCCCGCGGAACGGTATCACTTGGACGGGATGCAATGCAGGTAGGCGAGCTCTTCCGCCCGAAAGCCGTAGGAGCACCAAACCCTTCCATTGTGGGACCCACACCGTGCAATTTCTCTTCGAGCCTCTACCTGCGGGAAAAAACAGGCGAAACGAGGCCGGTTTCGTAACCTGTCTCGTGTTTAAAGTTTACTAGTGCACGCAAATAGATAAAATCGCTGGAATAATCGAGCCCACATAGCTTTCCAGCTGCATACTTAATTGCAAAATGGGCTTGAAAGTCATGGGCGTCGTTCGGTGCAACCAATGCCGCCAAACCGGTGACCATCCGCAATTTTTGCCTAATAACGCGAATTTCAATTACAGCTTCCTGATTTTTAGCAGCCTTGGTTTGCACGTGGCAGAATGGCATTCAATTACGACAATGCTCTAAAGGTAGCAGCCGCTTTTTGCTCCGGCATTGAGGTCAGCGCGCATTACTCGCAGTGCAATTTTCTCAGTTGAGAAATTCCGCTAATGAACGCCGAAAAAATCAAAAGCTCGCCTTAAATGTCATTACATCTCCCAGGCGTATTTTGAAAGACGACAGAATGCTAATTACAATTACAAACTTAGACATCCGAGTTGTTATGATCTCGGCAGAATTGTTTTTCATTTTAAATCGATCGTTGGGTTATGACCCAATTGGGTTTTCATGGCAACAGATTTTCACGGTGGTTCCCCGCCAATCTGAGGGTATTTGATGTACCGATCCGCCACCTAGGGAGGCGGCCCCTAGGGGTTTGTAAGCTCCCCTGAGAGTTGCATATGGTAGATTGCAAAGCGGGTTCTTCCTGCATTCGCCGTTTAAACATGTTGAAGTAATTGCCATAATATAACTAACCCGACAGACGCTCTTGAACAAAAAAGCTTGTAAAAATAATCTGAACAAATTTTGATTACACACACAAAACAAGTTTTTGTTTGTTTTGATTTTGCTACAAAAACCTAATCCATTCATCAACATTTAAGCGCTTCGTTCTCAGCAGAACAGAAGACGCTCCGGTAGAAGATTTAGGTAACCTGCGTAGGTATATGGCCTATATATTCACTGTTACAATGTGTACATTTTTAAATGCCTATGAGTCAGCGGGGGTTTAAATCTGTCTGCAGCGCAGTTTGTTCATGACATTTTTAAAACTTGAGTCGATTCCGAAATACTGCCGCTTGTAGCAGCGCTCGAGCACGACGATAAAAAAAATCGGAACTACCACTTCTGGGCGTTATTAATTGATCGGCGCTGCCGCCATCGTGGTGGATTGCAAAACTTGCCCACGGAAATTAATCAACTTTCCCCATTAGCAAATCCCCGTATGTCGAGCAACCACGATACGCTATTAATCTTGCCACCGGTCAAATCGGGGCATCGGATTTGCCTCTCCGCCAATTAATTGGCGTCGACGCCGCGAAGCTTCATTGTCCACCTACAAGGTAAAAATCCTAGCCATGAACTTAATGGGTCCCACAATTAAAATTTGCAAGTAAAAAGCTAGCGCGGCCGTAAAAAGGATCCTTGAACATGACTTGTCCACTACAGGTGTAATAACCTCGTTTTTCAAGCCGCAAAATCGGCTATTAGCAGCCAAAACAGCAAGGCGAATCCCACGCGGGAATGTAGCCTTGACAGGCTCGCTGTGGATTAGAATGATGAACTCGATCCTTATCGCGATTTGCGAAGTGAAAATCGACGCGTGTCAATGCGAATTTCTCCCCCTTCAAGACGCAGAAGATTTAGGTCCTTCGAGCCGGATCTCGACTTGAATGAATAGTTGGATAACGTTGCGCAATTTTAATACACACATTACCAGCATGACCTTACCATCTTGAAAACTGTATAACAACTGAACTGATGCATTTTCCCATATAAAATTATTCTACAGAAACTACTAAATTTTGGGGGGATTCCCAGAGTTGTTGAACTTGCTGCGCCACTTTTGCAACTTCCGCTTGTTCCAGTATTAATAACAATCGGCATTTAATCGGAATCAGGTTAAGGAATCAAGGCCCCGCTGGACATGGCGCAAAAATGAATAGTTCAGCCCTGAAACGCCAGTTATGGGATTCAGAAATTCAGTGAACTTTGCGGTGTAACAATGCAGCAGAGTTAGGCCAACCTTGAATTCGAAGTCATTACTCTAATTATATGGAATGCAAATTGGAAACTTAGAACCGGGTCTGTAACTTCACGCCGGCTTTTAATTGTGGCCGCAGATAGCGATAGAGTATCAGGAAATACTTGGCATTTTTAAACCTCGTTCGTCTATCGCCGTGCATATTTAAACCTGTAATAAAATACTAATTGATATTAACTGCATGCTTACTGGAGAATATTAAAAACATAAGATATTTAAATTTCCCGCAAAAACAAAAGACGCACTCCAGCGGCGCGGCGGGAAATTTGAACTATTCCAGAATATTAGTCACACTCCAAAAATTCAAGCTGGTGACAGATGCTTCAATTTGAAGGGCATTTTCAATTCAATTTGAAGGGCAGTTTCAACAAGTATTTCTCTATTCCTTTTCTTTAAAGAAAGTAAATTTTTGTAAACATTACAGTACAGTAGAGAAGGCCTCAGAATATATTACTTTATGGCCAACAAGTTCCAAGCAACCTTTCTAAGAAGGCCCGGATTTAAAAATAGCCAGTACCTAGCTCTATTGTAATTTTAAGCAATGGTTTACGACCCTAATGCCCACATAATGCCGGCCTAACAGGACTTTTCAAGTTCTGGGAAGGTTTTGGTGAATCTCGGCCGAACTTGCAGTGAATGCAGTGTTTATTGCCCCGTAAAACGCTCGTAGTTAGCACAGGTTTCACCAGCACTTGGTGTAGCATCATGTTTGGGTGGTTTTGAACTTTGTTGTTATTTTTACGGCACAAGCAGGGCAAAAACATAAAAAACTTGAACTTTTACTTCTGGGCGATAGGGCCTTATCGCATGTTAAGTACTTACACGCGCGTTTTTTTCCCAGATATTTTTGGTAGGTCAAGACCGTGTCAGTGCTATCGAGAATTAAGGATAGCTTATCAGTTATCACTTGCCACTTAATTATGTAATTGAAAATTAATGCGTAAAAGCCTTGCGCGATTATCTTTTTCAATGGATTAATTGATAACTAATACCTGGCTGGATTTTTCAACTAGCAACAGTGATTCAAGGAAATGGTTCAGATAAAATCACCTTGGTACTACTTCTTACCGTTGTAAATATTTTTGTGGTAGTTCAATGCAAGGTTCAAATTTGTATATCGCACCCTGATAAGATGTACTCAAATAGTAAATTGGGCGGTTAGTAATAATAAACAGGAAGTTGTGTAATAATACTACCGATTATCATTTGTTGTATTTAACCTTAGTTCCTATCATTGAGCAGTCTATAAGGAAGTGAAATGAAGGAAACTTTCTTACCACCATTAAAACCCTACTGCCCGATATGGATCCGGTACAGTGTACGTACTACATATGAGTCATATTATAATTTCAAAATTGTATCTCTGTGATAATTATACTTATTTACATCCCTTTAGAATATTAAAAAAACATTGTTTTCCAGTCAATACCTAAGGTCACGTAGTTTTCACGTAGTATTCATATCAGTGTGTAGTAGTACGAGAGATGCTAAAAATAGCAGTCTTCTCATTGATAGGTATATCAGTTTTTGAAAATTTGTTTTTGAAAGTGTACATGATAGAAAAGCCAATTAAAAGTTTAAAAATACAGCTCGGTTGATAACATCGTCGATTACTACAGGTCAAAACACAACACGGTTATATAACAATAATATTCGGCAATTTGAAACTTCTATGAAACCTTGCTGAAGCCCCAAGCGTACAAGTGCTGCACAGAAAATAATAGGAATATAGTTCTATTGACCCAAACACCTTGAAACATCTGGCCTTTTCGAAATTGAAATGAAGCCAAATTGGTCGATGATTCCAAACTTTGGCCAGAAGCGAGTTTGAAATTGGCAGATTTTGTTGTTTTGTTTTCAATTTACATATCCATAAGTGCTTACGACTGTATTTCTGAACACCGGGTCAAAAAACTGCACTGAACCAGTTAATTAGTTCAAATGCTTCATTTTTTAAAACTTGTTTTTCAGGGAGCAACTTTTGATGGGTTAAAGTGGTTTTTGCACGATTGAGGGGCACTTACATCTTGATAAGTTGGTGCTTTTATTGCTGCACTGAATATGAATTATTCAATGTTGTGTAATAGTTTGTAACCTTGTGAAATAATATTCTTGTAAAACACGGTCTTGTTAATGAAAAAGGAAGGTCTACTAAAAATAACCAAAAAAATAGTTGCGTTTTTTTAAATGATTATTTGTCTGTCTTATGGATAAGGCTGGAAATTTTCCTGATTTTGTATTTCAATATTCGTTTAAAAATTGTTGAATTCGAATATTGAATTAATTCTGTTATGCAAACAGGCATAGCTATGAATATTTTGGTATGTTTTTTTAAGCAAATTTGAAAAAAATGGTGGAATACTCAATTCTACAACAAAAAATACAGATGAAACATTCAGTATTGAATTAATTCGGCGATTCATCTAGGTGTAGGTATGAATATTTTGGTATGTACCAAGTTTTTTGAGCAAATTTGAGAAAAATTGGTGTTAATAAAAATTGTTGCGCCTTTAGACTGAATACTCAGTTCTACAATAAAAAATACATATGAAACATTCAATATGAAATTAATTCGATAATTCATCTAGTTATAGGTATGAATGTTTTGATAATCTCTGAAACTTCTTTGTGGCGTGAATTCATAATTCATATTCTTATTTCGGTAATTAGTGGCGAAATACCCAAATAAGAATATGAATTATGAATATTTTGGTATGCATGTTTTTCAGCAATTTTGAAAAAAAAATGTTAACAAAAATGGTTGCGCTTTTAGAGTGAATACGCAGTTCTACAACAAAAAATACAGATGAAACATTCAATATTGAATTAATTCAGTGATTCATATAGGTATAGGTATGAATATTTTGGTATCTATTAAGTTTTTTGCAAATTTGAAAAAAAAATTGGTGTTAATAAAAATTGTTGCGCTTTTAAAGTGAATACTCAGTTATACAACAAAAAATACAGATATAACATTTAATATTGAATAAATTCGGTGATTCATGTAGGTATAAGTATGAATATTGTGGTATATATTAAGTTTTTGAGCAAGTTTGAAAAAATTGGTGATGCAACATTTAATATTGAATTAATTCGGTGATTCATTTAGGTATAAGTTAGAATATTTAGGTATGTATTAAGTTTTTTGAAAACATTTGAAAACAATTGTTGTTAATAAAAATTATTGCGCTTTTAGAGTGAATATTCAGTTCTACAACAAAAAATACAGATGCAACATTTAATATTGAATTACTTCGGTGATTCATTTAGGTATATGTTTGAATATTTTGGTATGTATTAAGTTTTTTGAGCACATGTGAAAACAATTGGTGTTAATAAAAATGATTGCGTTTTTAGGGTGAACACTCAGTTCTACAATAAAAAATACAGATAAAACATTCAATATTGAATTAATTCGGTGATTCGTCTAGGTATAGGTATGAATATTTTGGCATGTATCAAGTTTTTTGAGCAAATTAAAAAAAAATTGTTAATAAAAATAGTTGTGCGTTTAGAGTGAATACTCAGTTCTACAACAACAACAAAATGAAACATTCAATATTGAATTAATTCGGTGATTCATTTAGTTAGGTATAGGTATGAATATTTTGGTATGTACCAAGTTTTTTGACCAAATTTGAAAAAAAATTGATGTTAATAAAAATGGTTGCGGTTTTAGAGTGAATATTCAGTACTACAACAAAAAATACAGACGCAACATTCAATATTGAATTAATTCAGTGATTCATATAGGTATAGGTATGAATATTTTGGTATCTATTAAGTTTTTTGCAAATTTGAAAAAAAAATTGGTGTTAATAAAAATTGTTGCGCTTTTAAAGTGAATACTCAGTTATACAACAAAAAATACAGATATAACATTTAATATTGAATAAATTCGGTGATTCATGTAGGTATAAGTATGAATATTGTGGTATATATTAAGTTTTTGAGCAAGTTTGAAAAAATTGGTGATGCAACATTTAATATTGAATTAATTCGGTGATTCATTTAGGTATAAGTTAGAATATTTAGGTATGTATTAAGTTTTTTGAAAACATTTGAAAACAATTGTTGTTAATAAAAATTATTGCGCTTTTAGAGTGAATATTCAGTTCTACAACAAAAAATACAGATGCAACATTTAATATTGAATTACTTCGGTGATTCATTTAGGTATATGTTTGAATATTTTGGTATGTATTAAGTTTTTTGAGCACATGTGAAAACAATTGGTGTTAATAAAAATGATTGCGTTTTTAGGGTGAACACTCAGTTCTACAATAAAAAATACAGATAAAACATTCAATATTGAATTAATTCGGTGATTCGTCTAGGTATAGGTATGAATATTTTGGCATGTATCAAGTTTTTTGAGCAAATTAAAAAAAAATTGTTAATAAAAATAGTTGTGCGTTTAGAGTGAATACTCAGTTCTACAACAACAACAAAATGAAACATTCAATATTGAATTAATTCGGTGATTCATTTAGTTAGGTATAGGTATGAATATTTTGGTATGTACCAAGTTTTTTGACCAAATTTGAAAAAAAATTGATGTTAATAAAAATGGTTGCGGTTTTAGAGTGAATATTCAGTACTACAACAAAAAATACAGACGCAACATTCAATATTAAATTAATTCGGTGATTCGTCTAGGTATAGGTATGAATATTTTGGCATGTATCGAGTTTTTTGAGCAAATTTAAAAAAAAATTGTTAATAAAAATGGTTGTGCGTTTAGAGTGAATACTCAGTTCTACAACAAAAAAAAAATGAAACATTCAATATTGAATTAATTCGGTGATTCATTTAGTTAGGTATAGGTATGAATATTTTGGTATGTACCAAGTTTTTTGACCAAATTTGAAAAAAATTCATGTTAATAAAAATGGTTGTGGTTTTAGGGTGAATATTCAGTACTACAACAAAAAATACAGATGAAACATTCAATATTGAATTAATTTGGTGATTCATCTAGGTATAGATATGAATATTTTGGCATGTATCAAGTTTTTTGAGCAAATTTAAAAAAAAATTGTTAATAAAAATGGTTGTGCGTTTAGAGTGAATACTCAGTTCTACAACAACAACAAAATGAAACATTCAATATTGAATTAATTCGGTGATTCATTTAGTTAGGTATAGGTATGAATATTTTGGTATGTATCAAGTTTTTGACCAAATTTGGAAAAAATGGTTGCGCGTTTATAGAGTGAATATTCAGTAGTACAACAAAAAATACAGATGGAACATTAAATATTGAATTAATTCGGTGATTCATTTAGTTACGTATAGGTATGAATATTTTGGTATGTATCAAGTTTCTGACCAAATTTGAAAAAAATTGATGTTAATAAAAATGGTTGCGCGTTTAGAGTGAATATTCAGTACTACAACAAAAAATACAGATGAAACATTCAATATTGAATTAATTCGGTGATTCATCTAGGTGGTATAGGTATGAATATTGTGGCATGTATCAAGTTTTTTGAGAAAATTAAAAAAATTGTTAATAAAAATGGTTGCGCGTTTAGAGTGAATACTCAGTTCTACAACAACAAAAAAATGAAACATTCAATATTGAATTAATTCGGTGATTCATTTAGTTAGGTATAGGTATGGATATTTTGGTATGTATCAAGTTTTTTGAGCAAATTTGAAAAAAATTCATGTTAATAAAAATGGTTGCGCTTTTAGAGTGAATATTTAGTTCTACATCAAAAAATACAGATAAAACATTCAATATTGAATAAATTCGGTGATTCTCTAGGTATAGGTATGAATATTGTGATATGTAGTTTTTTGAGAAAATTTGAAAAAAATTGGTGTTAAAAGGTTACGCTTTTAGAGTGAATACTCAAAATGGTTGCGCTTTTAGATTGAATACTCAGTTCTACAACAAAAAATACAGATGAAACATTCAATATTGAATTAATTTGGTGATTCAGCTAGGTATGAATATTTTGGTATGCATGTTTTTTGAGCGTTTTTTTTTTAATTTGTGAGTAATTATGGTTGTGGTTTTAGAGTGATGAATACTCGCATTCAAAGAAAAATATACAAACAAAACTTAAGGGAATTGTTGAAAAAATAAAGATGCGCTTAAATTTCCAACTTAATTGTCAACTTGTTTAGACGTTGCTATGAATCAACATTGATGTAGTAAATGTGATTGTTTAAGCTAATGAAATAATGCTAAAAATCTATTAAGAGTTGTCCCACTTTTTTTGTCTTTGATAGTACATACATACCTATTTGAATATTTGAAGTCTAATGTTTAAATAAATGTTTAAATATTCAAATTTACACGAACATATACGAACAGTCGAATGTTTGAATTATTTTCCATTGGCATAATTTGTATTTGAATGCTCAGATATTCGAATACTCGAATTATTTGTATTTGATTCTCAGCCTTACTTAAGAACAATTTTCTATCTAATGTAATGGCTACCTACATACAGTATAAATTTGGTTGATACATCTGACTTAATTTCAATTTTTTAAAAGATGAGGATGTTGAAAAAAACACATTTCGAGATTTCTTCAGATCTTCTCAATTCCGTTTGACTGTGTGTCTGTTGCCAGTATAACTCAAAAACTACACTGACTCATAATAAACAAAATTGTAAGATTCTATGCCGATTCCTATAGCTTCAACTGTTTCGGGACCTCTTGCACTTATTTCATGTCTAATTCTATTTTTGGAAATAAATGGAACTTGACTAATAAAAGACTCTTGTTACAGAGGAAGAAATCGATGTAGTATCCATCGGAGAGAAACAAAACGTCATCAGCAACCGCCTGGCGTACGCTCTGCCGACGAACCCATCGAGCAGAGACCGGCAGCAGTTGCAGCGCACGGTGGCATCGGCCATAACCAACAAGCGCATGCCCAGCAGCGGCATCAAGACCCTGCCGCCAGTTAGAAAATGCTCGAGCGGCGAGAGCACCCCCACGAAAAAGCGCCTGCCCGACTCCCGGGGCATTAAGCGTGCGAAACACTACTACCGGTCGACCGCCAGCCACCAGCCGAGCAAGCGGAGAGCCATCCAGCCCGCCAACAGCAGCGACAGCGAGCCAGAGTCCGAGAAGCGCAGCTTGCACAATAACATGGAGAGACAGCGCAGGATCGACCTGCGCAATGCCTTCGAGGACCTGCGGATGCTCGTGCCCGAGGTGAGCCTGCGGGAGCGCGCCGCCAAGGTGGTCATCCTGCGGGAGGCGGCGCTGTACTGCGACTACCTGGGCGACACCTCCGAGGGCATGGAGAGGAAGGTGGAGGAGCTGCGCAGGCGGCAGCAGCAGCTGCGAGGGCGAGTTTCACAGCTGCGTAGGAGTCTAGCTGCTAAGCGTTAAGTAGTGCTACCTTAGTGAAAAATTTTAGAGCAGTCGGCTCACTTCGCTTATATCATGTGTGCGACGATGCAAAACATTACTGCTTCTATCTAGTAAGGACTTGATTAACGCTGCTCGGTTTAACATCTTTCTATAGTTTGCATCAACTTTAAAGAATAATAATAATAACTGTGATTTATAAATGTTGAGTTTTGTTTAGGGGTAGATTTTTTTTCGCGTTTTTATGTATATAGTTGTTTTGTAATGTTATTGAAAGGTGGTAATTTTTCAAAAGTTGACGTTGAAGTTCTCACCTGAAGGTTTTAGATTGTAAATTCACTATTTTGTGATTTAATTTTGTGATAGTCAGTTATAAGGCCTACACGCATCCTCTAGATTGAGACAATTGCCATTCCCCCTACTCCTAAATGAATTGACATTCGTTTCCATTATGTCAATATTAAATTGAAGCAATAAGTTTTGATATTAATTTCCAAAGGTTTGTTTATTTTTCCATATAGAGTTGAAAGTTTAATTTTTTTTTATCAACTGCAAGGTCTCTAAATTCGATCTAGGACGGTTTGGCGCCAATTGTTTCGGCAGGATCCAAACGATTAATATAATTAAGAGGGTTTTGTAGATCCAATCCAAATCTGATAGTGCCGAAACGTCTCATCCACCCTAAATTACCCCAACACAAAGCATCCTCGAATATTTTCGCCATATTGGCGCGGTTTAGGGACGTTGACAGTACGCGCTTTCCGGAGTCATCGTTTTTAGTGCTGACGCTACCAAGAAATTCCAGAATTGTCTCAATTATGATTTCCTCGTGGGAAATGGACGATTAAACGGCAGTTTGCTGACGGAAAATGCTGAGACAGGACGCATGATTATTACCGCAAGAATAATAAATCGGTCTAATATAAACACGTCGCTATAGTGATTTTATGAATTGTAACACATACGCTTGTAGATAATTTTAAGTTGTTAATGTGAATGTAGTATGATCTTGTTTTAAAGATGCAAGTATTACATTGTTTGGTTTTCAATATGTTATTGTTTTACTATGTAAGTAGTTAAATTGTTAATTTAGGTTGTGTAGTTGTTTTGGAGCGTTTCCGGAGCACGGCTATCTACGAACGTGCACCGGGAGCGCCTGCGCAGTTGCAGGTAACATTTGTCTAGCGCATTTAAAATTAATCTCAATTTCCGAAGTGTCGATGATTGACCATTTATAATCGTTTATGATGCATATCGTTATTACAATATCTAATAAGTTTGCATTTTTGGTAGGAATAATTTGTTTGTGCAAAAGACGTATTTTTTCATGCTACTTACACTGAGTGCGTCTTTCTCAGCACAAACAAGTACAAGTGTTTGTTTAGTCGTAGGATGTGAAGAGAATTGTTGTGTTCATATTTTTACAGTATTTTATATCTCAGATTCAAATATATCAAAAAATATTTAAAAAATATATATATAATATAGTTTTTTACAATAAATGTAACAAAATGCGGTCCGTAGCGAGAAAAAATGAGCCTTGATCTATTACAAAGTTATGTATCGAAGAATATTTATTGCAAGCGCCAGAGTGAAATCGATCTGCTTTTCTAACGTTAGCTATGTACCTGTGATTTAACCTCGCCGTGACCAAATATTATAAGACAGATTTAGTTTGTATATAATTTTATAGTTCGCTCAAGGCGCATTTTTTTGCTTATTTTGCCGATCGAAACCAACAGCAGGGCAATTCTCTAAGCCTCTCGTCGACCACCTAAATATTTATATATTATACTTATCTATATATATCGTGTATAGTCTCAATTACTTAAAGCAAGTATAGAGTAAATGGTCGAGTACCGTTATATTTGTATATAAAGTTTGTTAATGTTTTGTACTTATTAGTCTGCATAATTTTTGTTTTTAATGATTGCGTTATGTTGTCTAGTTACGTTAGGTTTAGTATTTCATATATTATTTGGTTGTAGTTCCTGATAAGTTTTACATATAAAAAATTAATCGCTTAAATTTATTTTTTTATGAACTCCTTATCCACATATTTATTGTATTAGCTGAGTAGAAGAACATAAAACACAGTGAAAAGAGAAATCCCCATAGTTGCAGTTTTGTCACACCCACAAAATGTATTTGTATAAAATGAATAATTATTCAAATATGTACAGTATGAGAGCTCTAAATTATTTTAAAAGTGTAAAGGAATGTGCAAGAGTACCTCAAGGAAAATTAGTCCAAGTTATATAAGTATTGGTTGTCGAATTACAATTCATAACTAGTAACATGTGAGCAAACGAAAATGAAATCAAGCTTGGCTTTGAAATGTTTGTTTCTGTTGATGGCACTGTAAGTCTTGTCAAATTCGATGTACGCAGGTTAGTTTTTGCATCAGTCTGTGTCAAAACTGACGCAAAACCTAACCTGCTAACCTAGATCATTTTTAAAAAACGTTTCAAAAATGTCTTATCTTCTATTGAAAAAACTAGTGCCAAAGCTGATTATTCGAAATTCAGCATTGAGTACAAGGCACCACCATTGAACTGTTTGGTTAAAAAAACTGTTATCATGTCCAATGGGTTTTTACATTTGTTATAACAATTCCCACGATACACAAACATTAAGTAACTAGGCAGAAAGGATGAAATGCATAAAAAAATTCTCTTTATGCATTATTATTTCGTATATCACCTGTTGCATGCGTATTTGTATTGTGTTTTCTTTGTAAGGAATACAGGGGTGGTTTGGAGAAAATTAACTAAAGGTAAGTAAGTGCACTGATGCTGCCCGCTGGTTGAAATCGAGCACTGCAGACACCCCTATGGTTTCCACTTTTGCGTAGGCGGGTTTATCAACAAAAGTGGTGGCACTAAATATTTAACACCTGTATTTCGTTTACTGGATTGTAGCCCTAATCTAAGGTCGTAAAACACCCGCCCTTCTCGCTGACCATCGTAACGGGGTTAGGCAACGAATCTGTGTAATTTTCCCGATTTTGTCGTGATGTAGTTTTTATGAGGTCACAAACTGAAGGTTTTTGTATTAAAGGGTAGGTTATGCTGTAACAAGCTGGCATCCCCAAGTGGTGCCATTGTACTTTTGTCGTAAAGCCAGTTTAATAATAATAATATATTTATTCCTCAACCACATAGATCATATATAATACAATATTTATAAAACACAAAATAAATAATATGACTGAAGAAATCACAAGGTGCGAATTCAAATTAGTGGTTTCCCACCCTTGCTCTTCCAGTGGCGCCTTGAATAACGTAGATATATATACCGTAGACACATTGCTTACAACTAATTGATTAAATTTAAAAAAAAACCATATTATTATGATACAACCCGACACCATTCTATGGTAAAAGGGACCTGATTATATGTATTGTTATGATATGCAAAAGGTAGTTTTAAAACAGGGCTGTCCAACTTCAAGGGGTTCAAGGGCCACTGTAAAAATTTGAAGGTTATGAGGGCCGCATCATAAAATGTGTCGTATGCGACTTTGTGAGTGATTTGTAATAAATATAAAACGTGTATATTTCAATACTAATTTTTATTTTTTCATGAAGCTTAGGTTAATTTACATGTTTTAAAAGTGATTCTAAACAAAAAAAATCATATTCACTTTAGGTTAATTCCTTTCCATTCTTGAGATACCGACAGAAGAAAAAAATTACATCAATTAATGTAAATTTACGTATAGAGATGTGACGTTTCACCCCCTTACTAAGGGCGTCACATTTTTTATCCCTCGGGTTACGCTCAAATCGGAGAAATACGTTCACTCAAATATATATTCGATTAGGTAAAACACCAGATAATTACCAAAACAAATATAATGTTTTTAGCTGAGTTGTACATTATGTAAAATTAACATGTTCTTCTGCAACGGTGTGTGGTTTCGTGGGTCGAGCTGCAACCCAATGCACCGGCGAGTGTTGCGGGTCCCTATTGGTAGTCCGCCGGTACGCACGCCGATTCTTCGGGGAATTGGCTGAGTAGGCTTTTGTTCCTGCAAACTTGACATTCCACTCAGCACTGATTTTAAGCTGTAATTTTCCGGTGAATTTAGCGATTGTAAGGGTTACCTACCTGGGGCGGGCGTTAGTGCCTAAATCCTGGTGCAGAGGTTCCTGGTACCTTACGACGGCTAGGCGTCGTTCTTGGAGCGAACGCGGTGTCAAATCCTAGAGATGATTTTTTTTCGCCTTGAGCCGGAAAATGATGTTGACATTCCCCCGATAGGGAATTTGCGGGCTGCGGAATCGAACGTCGAAGTCCAGGAATTCGCCTTTTAATGACCAAAAAGAGGCCCTACAGGTGAGTTTATGAGGGACTCTAACCGCTCACAAGCGGGGTAGAGGCTGCGATTCCTTATGGTAAATAAAAATAAAAGTTTATGTCACAGCTTCCCACCATTTGTTTTACAAAAACACTAAGCATACCATTCGATTCCTTTTAGAAAAGTGCCTTATGAATGTTTTTGCAGAAACACAAAATACTCACAAATAAGCAAGTTATGGGGTGAGTCGAAAATGCACCAAATTGAAAATCACCCTGTATCTTTTAAAGAGATCAAGATATCGATGTGCGGTTTTCGCCATTCATTTTTACACAAAAAACGAGTTTTTTACTATCTCCTCTAGAAATGAATGTTTCCTATTAAAAGTGTCCAATTTGGGACACACTACACAATTCTTATACAAACTGCAATAAACATTAATATTGAATGCTTTTGTTATGCATTATTTCTCATTTTCGGGTCTGTCGTCCATTCTCAAATCATTTAAATTTTTCATCCTTAATTTAAACAGAGATCCGGCAACAATGTACCTATTCAGAAAATATAACCTTAAACTGAAAGCAACCTAACCTAACACAAAAAGTGTAAATTTCCACAGAGGTACTACCAACAAAATCACTAGATGGTCATAGCCTCACCTGACCGAAAAAGATCGTGAACGGCTTATAGTTATTTGGTAGTATACAAATTTAAAGGCTATTAACAAATCTACGAGGTGCAGAAATGAAAATAAAATAATAATTTATTAAAACTAAACAATCAGTGAAGAGATTGTTTAATACAGTGATTTACATAGAAAGAACCAGAGAACTACTTAATTGAAGGATATTGGATTTATTGGTGAAGGTGACACATAATTAAATATTCATTGGTTACATTAGTGGTTGTATAGAAGTGAGGTCATTCATCTAGAAGGAGGTTAGTAGGAGTACCAGCTGGAGTTGGACAGCTTCTGTGGGGGTTGCTGAGTGCAGAGGACTATCTAAGGAATAAACAAGATAAGATCAGATTCATTTATAAAACTGAAACTTACCAGGAGTCTATTGGCGTGAAGGTGACGTTTGATGAGGGGAGCGATACCGGATTCTGCGGACGTTTGGAGTTGGTTGATAGGAATAAGCTGTAGGTGTTGCATAACGTGAACATCGGGATCTCTTAAGGATAGCAGCAGTGGTATTTAAATATTGGCAGTGTGAGCTGAAGAAGTGATAAGGTTTGTGTTCGTAATTAATATCAAAGCATTTTGAATAACGAACAATAAAATAAAGAGTAAAATATAAAACAGTACTTTCTTTGGTGAGTTAATTGATAGTTATGTCAATGTAAAAATAGATTTGTCAATACCTGGTTTGAGTAAATGCAGAAGTCAAGTTGACATTTGATGTCATTAGATAGTCAAGAATTAAAATAAAAATTTAAACTTCAATAGAGATCTAGATTTGGCGAACCACCCTGAATAAGAGTAGGTACTTAATTGAAATAATTGATTTGAAAGTAATTATAAGTTTACTAACATGGTGCATTGCATTAATTAAGGGCAAGCTCAAAGTAAAATAGTCACTATATAAATTATATGACTAGTTCAAATGTGGAGCTATCACAAAACACAACAGTATATATTATTATGATACATAAAGATCAATCATATTAAATGAAAATTAAAAGAAATAAAATTGGTATATTAATACAATCAAATTTAGGAAATTTTAAATAAGATTGTTGGCTAAGTTGAATTGGGTAATAGAGATTAAATTAGAGACAAATGGAATTTATTTGGAAAGTTATAACATTTGAGTATTCCGTAATGGTGATGGAAGATAAGATAATGTTAGTATGAGACAAATATGCTTGCTATGAAAATAAGTAAGTGTAGTATGTATAGATAAGATTATTTAATTTTAAAAGTGGGCAGTAATAATCGTAACTATATAAAAGGAGAATTTTGTTTAAAAATACGATGATTAATAACAAACTAAAAATTATGTAAAGATGTTTTTTGAAAAATATATTTAGAACAAAAAAAAACAAGAAATTATGCCTTTATTTGTGTGAGTATTTGGTTATATACAAATAAAAGGGTTGTTAACAAATCTACGAGGTGAAGATAAGTGAAAATATAAACTAGAGTTGATACAAGCATACAATCGGTGAAGAGATTGTGGAATACAGTTTAATTAGTTACAAATAAGAAGAAGACAACAATATTTGAATGGATTTGGATTTATTGGTGCATGCAAGGTGTAATTAATATTCATTACTGGAGTTGGAGATTCTACAGAGGACTGGAATAATTTTGCTGGGGTTTGTTGGCATGGCTTGGTTACTACAGGATAGGAGCTGCGGACAAAGGAAATTAGTTTGGGTATTATCTGTTAGTTGGAATTTACCAGGAAGCTGATATTGACGGTCGCACACGGGGGATGTAAGGAGTTGTTTAGTTGGTTGAAGGTACATCGAGGATTGGCTGATATTGAGCTTAGCTGAGAAACGTCAGAATCAGTGGTGTTTGATGTGAGTAGCTGAAAAGTGAAAGGAAGTCAGGTTTGTTGTAGTTACCTAGTTCTAATAAGGAATAAGGAAAACAATTAATTGAGTAACATAAAATAATAACAGTACTTACGTTGGTAAATTAGTCATTGATTTGTGAAAGGGAAAGGATATTTGTCAATTTGGATTTTGTTGTGGTTTTATGCTTGTTAAAAGTCAAACTGACATTTAGTAACAGTCAGTGCTGAACAATTCATATAAAATTTAGAATATCAAAGAATAGATAACTTGATTAACGAACCACACCCTTATGAGAGTCTCAAATGCATTTCATAATATTAAAATAACTAATAATAGGATTTTAAAAGTAGAGTGGTATATTCATTGTAGATTTATATAGCCCAAAAGGTGCAGCTAGCACCCCAATATATATACCGGGTGACCGCAAGGGTTGTTACCCCCCTAGCTTTTCCCATGGTTTTCAAAATAAAAATTTCAAACTTTTAGGGAGGAAAAATGTGGGTGACATTTAAACAAACATTTAAAACACTTCCGGTTCAACCGGAAGTGGTAACAACTTTTTTACTATAAATAGAATTATTATTTGTTTCAAAAATGACCTCCTGAGTTACTTTTTAACAAATCTCAAAGATGGCCGTAAATTCGTTAAAACAACATAACTGTTAGATAGTAGGCATGGAAACGTTGAAATGGATGGTGTCAGGTTGTACCACCCTAAAAGTTTGAAATTTTTATTTTGAAAATTATGGGAAAAACTAGGGGGGTAACAACTTTCGCGGTCACTCGGTATATACAGATTATGGCAGGCAACTAGGACTATTGCAAAAGCAAGGAGAATATGCATGTGGCTGCCGTGGTGTTTAACAAATGAACAATCAATGTGCGATAGCGGTAGATCGTTAGGATCATTATAAATACAAGGTATATATTCGATTTTTAAATTTTTTAAATATAATTACGGCCACATGTAAAGTTCTCTTGCTTTTGCTATGGTCCTAGTTGCCTGCCGCAATCTGTATATGTACATATTGTAGTGACCAGCTCGCAAGCACCACGTTGAGCGACCATTATTTTGTGTAGTGATAGCTCTAAGTTAGGCTAGTCATTAATTATGCAACGGCTCAATGCTTGAGATGCATATCTTATTTAGTATTAGCCCTACTATTTCTTTTCAAAATCAATTATTTTCAATTTTACTTTTTAACTAAGTATTACAATTGAGACTCTCAGGGTGGTTTGCCAATCTAGTTATCTATTAATTGAAATTCAAATTTGATTATAATTTTTTATTACTGAATGACATTAACTGTCAGCTTGACTTCTAAACTTAATCAAACCAAGAATTGACAAATATTCTTTCTAATAACAATTCACTCAAGTAAGTACTGTATTCTGTGTATTTCACTCTTTCTTTTATTGTCTGTTATTCAAAATGCTTTTATATGAATATTTAAATCAAACTGAACACTCCTCAAGCTTTCACTGCAAGTATCCAAAACTACAGCTCCCAATGTCCACAGCACCCGATGTTCACAGCCCTTCAAACAATATCCAACCTGTCAAAAAACCTGGCTGTCTGCAGAAACTGGTCCTGTTTCCTTTATCAATGTTACTGTCACCCCAACAGATTCCTGGTAAGTTTCAGTATTATAGATAATCCCAAGCTAATCTTCTTTATTCCTCAGCTCGTACTCTGTATCCAGCAACAGCTACAGAACTGTCCAAATCATGCAACTACTTCAACAACTTCCTTCTAAATGATTGACTTGTCTTCCATGTAATCACCAACCTCAGCAAGGAACACTAATTATATCTTGCATGTACCAATAAATCCAAATCTATTTAAATATTGTAGTCTTCTTGTTATTTGTATCTAATTAACTGTATTCCACAATCCCTTCACCGATTGTATGCTTGTATTACTTCAAAATTACCTTTTCATATATTTGCACAACGTAGATTTGTTAAAAGCCCTGTTACTTGTATATCACCAAATATTTATACAAACAAAGGCATAATTTCAAATTTTTATTGTATCAAAGAGGAGTTTTTCAAAAATCTGTATACATTTTTATGAGTTTGTTATTCTTACTGTCTAAACAATTTTTTCTATCTCTGGTAGTTACAATTATTCCTGCCCTCTTAAAAAATATTAAATGTCCTAATTATTACATGCTACAATTCCTTATTATTATAACAAGCACATTTGTCAAACGTAACCTTGGCTTGAACTTTATTAATATTGAACTGAACCATCAAAATTGAATACTCAATTGCTATTTAATTATCAAATTAGGACTAATTGTCTCAATTTTAGTTTTCATCATTCATTTTGAAATTGACACCCAATCTTATTTAAACCCCTCAAAATTTGATTGTATTAATCTTCCAAATTTATTATTTTTTATTTTTATTTATAAACTAACCTATGTTATTCTACCATAACAATATAGATAAGTGTTGTCGTTGCACGTTTACTGATAGTTCCAAAATGCTTCTTAATAATAATTAGTGTTATTAGCCGTCATGACGCTTAGCTTATTTGTATTCTATACATATTCGTTTTAAAATTGATGTGATGAAGTTTTCTAAATTTTTTAGGTATATCATTGTAGTAGATCTGAAACTGAAAAGACCGTTCGAATACCGCTGTTCTATGTGAAGGAGGAGATATGCCTCCTTTAAATCTTAGATTTAGAGTATGCACATCTGTTCTAAAGTTTATTTTATTATATAAGTAAGCTGGCTGCTTTGTTTGAACAATTTTGTGACAAAGAGTAGCATACTGTAAGTGACATCTATTTTGCATATTTAACCATTGCAAGTCTTTTAGTTTATATGATATTCGTTCGTATTTTCTAATGCCAAAGATTAAACGTAAACAGGAATTTAGAATTCTCTGTATTTTACGAGAATTATCCTGAATTCTAGAAGGGCCATATATATCTCGCTACCTTAAGAAAAATTGGACAAAACAAGTGAATTACAAAGTAGCGACTTGGTTTCAAGTGACAAAGCGTGTCTATGAGGATAAATTAATTTCAGTGCCTAAATACTTTTTTTAATACAATTAGTAATATGTTTTCATACCGAATTTTGTTATCTATGATGAGACCAAGATCTTTAGCTTTGCTTTTAATAGGAATGGGAAGATCATCAATCACTACTCGTATCTTATCAGTCAGTACAGGTACAGCATCCTTATTCCCAAACAATACAACAACTGACTTTTGGAGATGAATAACCAGAGAGTGTTGCCGTGACACCTTACTGATAGCATTGAGGTCAAAGTTGATATCACGTACAGCCTCTTTATAATTATCTGGGAAGAAAGAGTGCAACAACTGAGAGTCGTCGGCAAACATTTTCAACTTGCAAGTTTCAACACATTGGTAAAAAGTTAATGTGTAAATAATAAATAGTAAAGGGCCCAAAATAGAGCCTTGAGGGACTCCGTTGACAACTGATAGATAATTAGATGCAGACATTGATATTTTTACACACTGCATACGATTTGTTAAATCACTTTCAAATAAGGCAATTGCAGATTCAGACAAGCCAATGTAATTCAGAATAGATAGCAGAATTTTGTGATTAATTGTATCGAAGGCCTTACTATAGTCAAGCAGCGTAAGCGCAGATACTTTATTCGAATCAGTAGCGGTTAGTATTTCATCTATGACATATAGTAAGGCTGTCGAACAACTTCTGTTAGGTAGGAAAGCAGACTGAATGTCAGGTATTATCTTATTTTCATATAAATATTTCCTCAGCTGCAAATTTATCACCTTTTGAAGAACTTTAGACAAAACAGGTAAGATACTAATTGGTCTTAAGTCTTTATAACTTTCAGGATTTAATTTTTTTGGTAGCGGAATAACTACTGCTTTCTCCTAGCTGTCTGGAAATAAATTTGTAAGAAGTGAACAGTTTAGACGGTAACAGATTGGCTCCCAAACATGTGGTCATGTTTTGCACACTTGAAGGCTTGTTTTATGTCGTCAATACCGTTGTAGCCTGTAACACATACAGTGTTTAATTTTATAACACTTGATTTATGTCAATGAATTATGGAATTAACTATTATATGTTGTTTTCATGTTGTATGTATTTTAAGTTTCTATGATAAGTAGAATAAAAAGTATTAAAGTAAAGTATAATACATTTTGCAATTATCAGTTATAACTTCCCATTGTCGAGTATTTACTGTTGAACGTGTTTACATTCCATTTTCTTAGCACACTTTTCACAATGAGGTACTCGGTCAGATTAATTTGTCATTACAGGCTTAAGGACCTCCACTGATCAAATCTACAACAGGGCTCTTGCCAGAGGCAATAGCCATTTAGTTTGTGGCCTGTATTTAGGGGTTCTCAAAAATCCCTAGATGGGGCGAAAGACGAATTTTAAAGTTACTAAATACTCGCCTTAAGAATTTGTTTCTTTCTAGGATTTTCAAATAAACCCAGCCATGTGGCACTGCTGGGCATGCAGCTACTAATTTTCCAAGTAGTTTGGTTACTTTCTTTACAGAAAGTTTGTCTTTAGACAATACTTTCAGGATATATTCTAAAATAATGTAAGGAACTTGGGCCGAGCCGCTGCGGACATATGACTCACAGCCTTCCGTATCGATCCAGAACGACTTTTGAGCTAGGTGCAACGGGTGACTCACGCTTTCGAAAACGCGCTCAAAGTCAACACACGCGAATGCCGGAACATACGAGCGAAGTCTGGATTGTTCTAGAAGGAAATTATTCGGATATATAAATACGCGCCGCAGGAATAAGAAATCAGTTGACATCAGTTCGAATTCGGCAGCAAAGCGCGTAGAGCTCCCATATAAATGAACCGTGTGTATATATAGAACCCTAGTGAAATAAATAACAGATAAATAGCCATATAAATCGTTAGTGTTTAAGTCGTAAATAGCCAAATAAATAATTGATGTTTAATCCAGCGCAAATAAATAAATAAATGTATCGTTGTTAGAAATAGTGCCTGTAGTTCGTTAGTTTAAGTAATTTGTGTTCTGCCTTGTTAATTCGTGTGTTTGTAAATAATAATAAATAATCGTTGCAAATAAATGTTTAATACAAGAAGCGTCGTATAATTTTTAAATAGCCCGAACGTAAAAACGTAACAGTGGTGTCAGGTGTGCGGTTATACCAGGGGCTATAAGAAAATTATTGAACAAACATTAAATAAATAAATTGTTTAACAAGTGCCGATAAAACGACGGTCAGATAAATAAATTGAAGTGAGTATTGTGCATGCCTTTGACGAGACCTCAAAGCAGCAAAATGGAAGCCCAATTAAGCCAACTTTTGCAACTGATGCAAGTTAGCCAGGACAAGGCAGAGAAGGCGCAAGAGAAGGCAGAAAAAGCACGAGAGGATTTTAAGGAAGAGCTGAAAGAGCTGAAAGCCGGGCAGGATAAGGCAGAAAAAGCACAAGAAAACCTCAAGGAAGTACTTAAGGAAGAATTGAGAGCCGGCCGAAAGTGAATTTTGAAAGGACTAGAGGATCTTAGAAATGAGCGTGGGGAACAGCCGAAAGCCGGACAGACAGCACAGGAAGAGCTGAAAGCCGGGCAGGAAGAGCTGAAAGCCGCGCAAGAGAAAGTAGTCCAAAAACCTGAAGAAGAGGATGGAAGAGTTCGATCTCTGCTGTTGGATACTGGAGCAACGAAGTCCATCGCCAGGTCCGACGTAGTAAAGGACGAGGGTCAGCTGCTGCACAACAAGACACGCCTTCGCACTGCAACGGGGGGCGCAGTGACCAAACGTGGGGAAACTGATTTGAAGATTGGGAATCAAACCCTCAAGCATCGGGACCTGATTGCTGACGAGTGCATCCTGGGAATGGAAGTTATGGATAAGTGTGAGTGCGCTTTGGACCTGGGACGCGGCAAGTTGCACGTGGGTGGGGAGAAGCTTTCCCGACACCCAAGAGGAGAGATCGCGGTACAAGTGGTATGGGCGGAAGATGTTACTCTGCAGGGACGAACCGAGAGGGTCGTGGATGCACACCTGGATGGCGATCTCCGGGGCAACGTGGTGCGCGTGGTCGAGCCCGATGGTGGCAAGGAGCTCACTCATGGTATCCTGGTTGGAAAGACGATAAAGACTGGGCTTGGGGTCCCAGTAAGGATGAGGAAAGTCAGCAGAGAACAGGCAACCGTCAGGAGGAACGCAATCCTGGGAAGGGGCATGAGCAGACAAGAACGGAAGAAGATCGAAGATCTGGTGGCCTGGTACCAAGACAGCTTCGAGTGCGGAGTACATCACAGCGGCCGTACTGACGTAGTAAAACATAAATTATTCGAGTTTGGCAGAAGAGTCTGGCTGAGGACCGACCATGCTGCTCTAAGATGGCTACTGCAGTTCAAGAACCCTGAAGGACAGGTGGCTAGGTGGATCGAGCGCCTACAAGAGTACGGCTTTGAAATAAATCATCGACCTGGCGCAGCCCACCGCAACGCCGATGCGTTATCCAGGAGGCCCTGACCTGCGGACTGCGGCCAATGTTCGAAACTGGAGAGTCGTGCGGTACCTATCAATCGTACCACTGTAGTCGACGACGCGTGGGAGCTAGACGAGTTGCAGAACACCCAGGAGAACGACTCCGACTTAGGCACGAAGCGAGATGGCCGTCGACCTACCTGGCAGGAGGTCTCCGTTACCAACCCAACGGTGAAGATCTATTGGGCGCAATGGGACTCCTTGCAGCTGGACAACAACGTCCTGACCAGAATCTTGGAAGATGAGGACGGTAGGGCAACAACATCACAATCGATGGTTCCAAGGAGTAGAGTGGCCGAGGTTTTGCGCCACCTGCGTAATGGCTCGTATGGGGGACACTTTGGATTGAAGAAGACGTTGCAGAAGGTCCGAGAAAGGTTCTACTGGGCGAGCTGCAGAGATGACTTCCGAGAGTGGTGCCGGAGTGCGAAGCCTGCGCTACAGGAAATGGACCGGTTGGAAGACGTAGAGCTCTGAGGTGGCAGTACAACGTCGGTGGTCCGTTCGAGGGGACAGCCATTGATATCGCCGGACCATGCCCCGAAACCAAAGCGGGAAATAAATACATCCTGGTGTACATGGGCTACTTCATCAAGTGGCCCGAAATGTACGCCCTTCCGAATCAAGAGGCCGGTACTGTCGCTGATGTTCTGGTGAAGGAGTGCTTTAGCCGTTTTGGAGTCCCCCTGGAGTTACCTTCCGACCAGGGCCGGAATTTCGAGTCTGGATCCAACAAAATATATAATCAAACTATTAAAAATATTTTGCAACGTTAATTTTAATTCAGTGCTTTGTATATAAGTTAGCAGATGGCCTTGCAAGCAAATGCTCGACTCTCAGGTGGCCAGCCTGGGTTCGGATTTTAAAAATCGTACGCTCATTGGCTACCACGCTAACACCTGTGGTAGTCGTTAACCCCTAACAAAGGAACTCCTCAGTTACGACGAGCAAGGCTAACCACCTACCCGACTTATGAGTTAAGAGGGCTCCTAGAACCACAACTGTGTGAAATAAACGGGCCACTGGCCTAATGTAAGAGGAAGTATATAAGATATAAAGCTTATAAGAAATTACTTACATAATTATAACCCTATAAAGCTGGGTACTGACTTAAGCATTTGTACACGCACGATGATACTTTCAGAGTATTTAGCTACTTTTTATATCTTCAAATGTATTTCTAACTAGTAAATACTTTTTGCATAGTTTTAACCATTATCAAAATCCCAAGTTTTTACTTTTTACTTGAAACGTGAACACGTGTAGTGCTTCAGGTAAACAACCACCCGTGCTAGAGCGAGACAGAAGCCACTAGGCAATTGTGGGCCTGAGCAAGATGCATAAAAAGCCGGTTTGATGGGGTGACGGAGACGGTGGATCCCTGCCATTCGATTATTTCGATATTCCATGTTTTGGTAGCACGGAACAAATGGTGGTGTTTCCTCTGTACCTGTGTCGTGATTTGTGGTAAAAATAAATTACTATTACAGTAAGTATACCTATATTTAAGAGTACTATTAGTAGTTCATATTCATGCTTGATATGCAGCGACTAGTAAATGAGCTGTATCAAACCGATATCAATTTTGATCTTTGTTTACCTTACGCTCTCTTTTCAAAAATTATAAACAAATATTACGGTTTTTGACAGGTTTCTTAAATATTTAGTTATTGGCTCCTGATCTTCCTGGTTTTTTATTTGTCTTTTTTTTGGCGCTCAAGTTTTTTCTGCTGTTTCGATTTTTTGTATTTTAGAATTTTCTGGTACTCGAACTGTATATATTTGTGTATTTAAATATCTACTATCTTTTGTAATTTACTATTATGTTTTTTAGTAGCGCAATATATGTTTCTTTATGTTTTTGTAATCTCTGTTATAAGGATTTTTACCTGTAGAGATAATAAAAAAAAATATATGCATTTTTATAATAAAATATTTTATGGATTTTAAGATTTTCTTTGCCGAAATATCTATAAAACACCGCAAACCAATATATTGTTTCCTTTGGAGTTTTTAATAATTCATGTACAATAGTTTAAGCTATGCCGTCTTTATTATTTGGCTTCATATTCGAATAAAAGGAAATTTAGAATTTTAAATTTAACTTTGAAAAATAGTTTAACTGGTATACACATGTGTTACTATTTAAGTATTTCGCAAGTCTTTTTACATTTTAGGGATATCTAAATACTTAAGAAGTATTTTAAATATTTAAATTTTAAAGTATTTAAATACGTTTAGAAAAGTATATAATTATTAATAGCTATTTATGCAACAAGTGCTAAAAGTTGATGTTTATGCACGAGACATGTTATGAAACTCAGCCTTCGGCTTCGTTTCATAATTTTCATGTCTCGTGCATAAACATCAACTTTTAGCACGCGTTGCATAGTACAATATTTTATCTACGACCTTAATTTTACTGTTATTAATCCATAAATATCGATTTAACAAAGGTTTGCATCTACGACACTTATAATTTATGTCATAATAAACAGTAGGCCATGCAGCGCGGGCGAATGTTTGGGAATGACAGTAGTCAAGGTCAGTTACGAAATGTAATTATTACTTCCTTTTACTATAAAGGAAGTATTGGATTCACCCCAAAAATTTGAAATTGAGTTTTCAACGGATCTTCACGTTTGAGAGTCCCCTGATCCCAAAAAACATATTTTTTTTCATTGGTCTGTCTGTCTGTTTGTGTGTGTGTCTGTGAACAGAATATCTCAAAAACGAAAAGAGGTATGGCACTGAAACTTCATATATAAGTTTTGTGTACTATTTAGATGAGACAGCAAGCTTTTGAAGAAAATCGCATAACCGGAAGTAGGTGTTTACTCTTGTGATTTTTCAGTTTTTTTCGATTTTTTTTAAACTTTACATTTTTATTACATTTTTAATGTGTATTGATGTGAGATAGGTGATTTTCCAGTTGAATACTTCTAAAGTGGATTTCTTTTGTTTTTTTTTCTATTTTTTTTATTAACTCCTATTTTAAATAAAACACCCGGTATATTATTACATTTTCGAATTCACCTTAAAATTCTAGAGAAAATTTGTCTCTTCAACTAACGCTCTATTTTGTACCGTTTTTGTAGAATTTGTAATTTTTGAAAATTTTTGAAAATTTTTTAAAAATTAAAAATGAAATTTTTGACTAATTATAAGATCACTGTAAAAAGAAGTTGTGTGAGTGTATCACACCAGATTTTTAATGCTCCACATCTGACTGTATTCATTACATAACGCATAATAAAGAGAGGGGTAAAGTGGGTAGGACTTCTATTGCATATAATAATGTTGGGCTTACTACTGTATTATATATTTGTTTTGTTTTGCTTCTTAATATTGTTTTATTAATTTGTTATATTAGTTGCTTTTCTGATTTTGATTGCTATTTCCGTTTCTATCTTGCCATAGCTGCTGATAATCAACCCTAAGCATTCATATGTTATTACAGCTTTTAGCTTTTTTCCTCTGCATTATGAGATTTGTCAGCAATTATTATTTATAAATTACAGATTTGAACTGAGTAATCAGATAGTTGTATTTTTTAAATAATTTAAAATAAAATAGTATTATGCCCTCTTATGTATTTTATTTGCCTGCAATTTCAATCTCAAATCAAAGGGTTGGGTTCCTGATTATTTTAAAAATGTAACCTTAAACTGGGTACACCACTGTGCGTCCAAAATCTTTCAAATATACGCAGTCGCAAATATGAGTGCTGCTGTCAATTACACAAAATGATTTGAATACTTGCAGTTAGCGTTTTTTTGACTTGGAAAATCAAATTTGTGAACAAACTAACCGGTATTTATTTGAATTATAGTGCTTTGGCGGTTCTAAATCTCTTTTGTTTCAGTGATTAATTTGTCTATGACGTCACATCGACGCGGCTTGGATTATAGCGATTTTTCACCTAACTTCACAACTGGATTCTCGATAATATTGGAAAAATGCTTTAGTTGGAGGCTTGAATACGCCTTCTTATTGTTGACAACGGTAATGTGTCGCTTATACACAAATTTCCGGACCCTCACACTGTTAATAAACTTTTTACAGTACCTCGGAACTTGGATGTGCTGCACTCAGTCTTTGAAACGGGGCCCCTGCTTGCACCTTCTCTTGGAGTGATTTCCCACGGTGTTTGTGTTGCTGGTCGTTCTTGTTCAGCCTTCCTTGTTGCGCCGCAGTCGAAAACTCGGCCTCAGGACCCTTATTTCAGCTTCAATCCGACTTCGGAAAGTTGAAGTGATCGGCAACTCAGCTTCGGGATGCTTCTTGAGGAAAATAACTTTTTGTTGGGGAAAATGTTACCCACATTCCCATAGAAGCTCAAACAGTTGCTCAACACACTGGTATACTTTATTATTGTAAATATGATGATTTACTGGGTAAAATCTTTAATTAAAACGAGCACCAAAACTTGCTTGTCAAACATTAATTTATTCAATTGTTATCTGCTTAGCGTCCTTTCTAAACAATATCTAATCTAATAACTATTAAACGGACATGAACCAAGTTCAAATGACTTACATATTGAATTAAACACTCTTATAAATAATTAAATCTAAAGAATTCTTACAGCTAAATTATTGTCTGCATTTTATAATAGTCACAATGTCTCTTAGCGCCACTACACGTTTTATTAATCGCGTTGCATATACACTCGCGTAACTACATTGATTAGTTTTTTCGTTCACTTCCTTCATAAATGTTTCTTGGTTTCCAACTGTGTTCCTTTCACTCATTTCCTATCCTGTTTAGGTGTTTCCTTTTCCTCTATTTTTATCATGGTTGTTTGCTTCTTACAATTGCTATATTATGCCTGCACTAATTGCTCTTTGCAACATTATCATCTTTCTGGCTTATACCTTTTAAGAATTGCTCACAAATTGTATTAGATAAATTGAACTCTACGCTTTATAACCTGCATATAGCAAACCTTTTTGTGATTATTTAATTTGGTTTGGCTATTCATTCTGCCCAACCTAATAATTAATTAATTTAAACTTGGTCTTCAATCCAGTGAAAAGCAAGTCGTCTCCTTTGCGTTCATTAATCAAATCATTCATTTTAACCCAATGCATTTACTGAATGACATTTAACTTAGCATTGCGGCTAGATAAAACACCCCAACTCTGTGCTTGGTGATTTCATTTTCAAATTGTACTGCAATCAGAGCAGAGCCGTAGGGCCTAACACCACTGCAGTATAGTCTGCCTTGCTTCTTTTAATATGAATGACATTTGTTTTATTCTCAGATACTTCTATATCCATCGTCCATATATCTATATGCTTTTGTATTTTCGTCGGTTTGTCTGTGATTAGGACAATATCGTCTGCATATACATTAAACTTCAGCAATCTCGGACAGGTTTCGGAGCGAGAGAATGCAGTGGCGGCAGGCAATTTTAAAACAATGTAACAAACTGTGAATATCATTTTAAGAAAAATAGAAAATGTTTATTAATCTGTATATCCTCGTTTTGCTTCATTTTTCTTCTGTTTGAGCATATTTTGGAATTTAAAATCGTCCTAGTTAACAACTATTTATTATGCAGTTTTATACAACTGTACTTAAACTAGTTTCCTTATTAGTAGTTAATATAAATTATAAAATAACATTTGGGATCAGAACACATATGAACATTTATACTTAAACAGAATTTAAGATGATTTCATTTTTGAGTTAGCATTTTTGCGCTTCCTCTCCAATACTCGCTTATGCTTATGCGACTTAATATGAACTTGCCACTGATGCTTGCCTATAAATATACGGTTGCATGCTTCACAAGTGTATGTGTCAGCTTCAGAAAGTGGGGACGATTGGGTATTCTGCAGGGGCAGTGGCTGATACGGGCAAGCTGACGATGTCACAAAACTCTCCACAGTCTGAAGAGCAGAAACTGTGACGCATTCTTCCCATTTCGACACATCTGTTGTGTCTAATCCATACACAGGGGGCACCTAGACAGCAGTTTCAAACTATACGCCTTGACATTTTTGTTTTTTACTGGCAGAACTTACCTTCCGATTGGAATTGCTAAGAAAGCGATTTGTTACCCATCTTTTTTGTTTTCTTGCATATCGCCTGGTTACCCTTTTCAGGTTCTCTACCGATTCTTGAAACAATTTTTTACCGTCATCAGTTGTACGTTCGATTGGAGTTAGCATCAGATATTTATGGAACTCTTTCAAGCCAATTGATTGGAAAATTCCTTTTGTGTAGTCTGGAGCCCTGAAATTAAGATAAATAGATTGACATTGGCATCTTGATTTGTATAAACTCGCTATAGATTTGTTAATAAGAGATTTAACACTTTTCTGCAAGAAAAACGGATAGAACAGCATTGTAATTCAACATGTCAACCACGCCGTAGACATACCCTTCTATCTCCCACTCTTGGAAAAGAACTTTGCCTCTGGCGTGGCTAACACGTTGAGCTACCGTCCGTTTTTGTTTCTCACAATTCCGATGAAATCCATTATGAAAATGAGCGAAATATTGAGTTATTTTAGCTCAACAATGACACGGTCCAATCCCGGAAATCATTCACTGGACTATATTGTATGCAAGTGCCTACTAATCGATTATTATGATTTATAGCGTGTTTGCCAAACTTATCTGTTTTAGCATTAAGATCTGTAATATTTTTGTTTTGATAACAGCACTATAAACATTATTTTGCATATGTCAGCAGCAAGTACATTAAAATATAAATTGCTTTTTAATAAGTATAACATTTTCAAGGTGTTATCCCATTCAGATGGTGTATCAAAACTATTAACTATTTGTTACGGTTTTTTGTTTTAAAAAATATATAATTAGTTAAAGTGCATTTTTTTTCTATAATAATTTTCAAGGTCAACTTTCTAGGGGATAAGTTGCACTCCTGCAGGGTCCCTAGTTTTAATAATGTTGGTACATAGATTTTTAGTTCATTTCTTCCACTAAAAAAATGATTGTCATTTTGACAGATATGTCATAATTTAATATCGCTTGCTTCATTTTTGCATTTAAAATATTTCTTGGTTTTCTTTCTTTTTCCGATTTTATTGATGATGATGATGATTCCATGTTAAAAAATTGACACATAACCATAATTTTGAAAAAGTTCTACCAACACGAGGTATAAAAATTTCCTAGCGTTTTAATCACATATCTACCAACATTGTAACACTTTGACAGTTATTATAGAAAAAAAACGTACTTTACATTATGTTATCAAAGCAACTTGAGACAAAATAACTAATAAAAGAAATCTTTGTAAACTATAAAAGTATTTAGATATTACAACTACGAAAATAATCTTATGCCTGTGAAATGTTATAAATGCTGAGCATTGTTTTTTTCTCCTTAATTTTGAAACATGCTGCAATCATTCAAAAACTGCATTCCTTCCTCTACCTTATCACAATTATTTGCATATTCTTGGAAGTGCTATGCATACAAATGCGTTTCACAGTAATTACACAATACGGAAAAGCCCCATTAATTCAGTGATAATTAGAATCACTGAAATTCCATTGAAGAATATTAATAAGATAAATAAAATTTTACTGCTTTACTATAAATTTCAAATACGTCATGTACATACAGGATGATCAGTTTTTAATGGAGGTAAATATTAATGTAACTACAAAAAGTATCATGTGGCCACTACAAAAAACTAGTACTTTATGCAATATCTTGTCATAGATACAAAATCTTGTGGTCCTTATCATTTATCTTAACAAAATTTATTGCAAAACAAATGCTAATTTTTAAATACAATATCGGGATGCAAAAGCTATATGTTGCTTACAGTGTGCCACTGCCAAAGTGTAAAGTGATTTTTCATTGTTTGACTTGCTGTAATGGACATTTGGTGCAGTAAACAGTGTATTCCGTCTAATTTAAAAATGTGTTTGGAGGTATGCCTTCAACCCTCATTCAACTAATGAATTGCAAAGAGTGGGAAAGTATACACATTTACTAGTGCTCTTCTATTTTGTGCGAAATGTGTTTATAATTGGTAGAAAATGTTATAATCAATTGAAATCGTTTGCTGTGGTACAGATTTTTAAAAATACAGGTGTTTTCTAAAGCAGTTGTTTAAATAATTGAATTATAACTTAAGCGGCAATGTCAAATATATTATTATGATCCACATAGGTCACTTATTAAATAAAAATTAAAAGAAATAAATTTGGAAGATTAATACAATCAAATTTAAAAAATTTTGAAAAAGATTGTTGGTTAAGTTGAATTGAGTAATAGAAATTAAATTTGAGACAATTTATAATTAATTTTGTTAAATTATAGCAATTGAGTATTCAATCAGGGTGGTGAAAGTTAATATGAAAGATAAGATAATGTTATCATGTGACAAATATGCTTGCTACTAGAATATAGCATGTAGTAGGTAAAACTGAGAACATTTAATTTTAAAAAAGAGTGCATTAATAATTGCAACTAGCATAATTTTAAAATTTGTGTAAGATAGTGATAATAACAAACTCATAAAATGTAGACATATTTTTGGAAAAACTAATTTTGATTTAATAAAAACTGTAAATTTTGCCTTTATTTGTATAAATAATTTGGTCGAATACAAATAAAAAGGTATTTAACAAATCTGCGAGGTGAAATTAAGTGAAGGTATAATTATGAAATGATACAAGTGTGCAGTCATTGAAGAGATAATGGAATATGGTTTAATTAGATGCAATGATTATACGGAGGACGGGTCAATCATTTGAAGGGAGTTGCCAGTGTAGCTGATTAATTTGGGTTGGTTACTACAAGGTATGAGCTGCGGACAATGGGAAATTAGTTTGGATACCATCTGTTAGTGGAAACTTACCAGGAGGCTGTTCGATTGACAGTAACGTGCAGAAGCCTGAGGTTTGGACATGTTCGAGTTGGTTGGAGGAGTATCGAGGTTCGGCTGTCAATGAGCTTAGCTGTAAACGTCAGGAGCAGTGGTGTTAAATGTGAATAACAGTGAAATAAGAGGAAATCAGGTTGGTTTTTAATTAGTCCTATAGAAGCATATTGAATAAATGACAATTAAACACGTGAAATAAATATAACACAGTACTTACTTTAGTGAATTGAGTCCTTGATTTGTGAGTAGAAAGAATATTTGTCATTTTAATTTGATTATTGTTTGATAGTTGTTTAAAGTCAAACTCCACAAGGAGATAACTAAAAACACAAAGATATCAATATATAAATCCATGTACCTGCCTGTACTACTTTATGGAGGAGAAAACTGGATTTTAACTGATAGACAACAAGGAAGATTGCAAGCAGCCGAAATGAAATTCCTTAGAAGAGTGCTAGGGGTAAGAAGGATAGAAAGGAGAAGGAATGTGGATATAAGGAAGGAACTAGGGGTGAAATCAGTAGAAGAAACTCTCAAAGACAAGAAACTGATGTGGTTCGAACATCTAGTAAGAATGGGAGAAGAGAGACAAGCAAAGAAGATATGGGAAGCAAGACCAATAGGAAAGAATCGAAGGGGAAGGCCAAAAAGAACTTGGAACAGCTCGGTTGAAGCGATACGGAAAGAGGCAGGAGAAAATTGGAACGCAGCCAAAGAAAAGGCAAAAAATCGGAAGAAATGGAAAAAATTTGTAAACGGGAGGAAGGTACACGAAACAACAGAAGGAGAAGACACCTCGACACCCTAGGGTACAAGAGGAGGGATTATGTATGTATGTATATGTATGTTAAAGTCAAACTGACATTTAGTAGCAGTCAATAGTTGAAAATTCATATAAAATTAGAATATCAAAAAACAGATAACTAGATTAACGACCCACACCCTATTAAGACTCTCAAATTGCATTACATAATATTAAAGAAAATAAATATAGGATTTAAATGTAGAGTGGTGTTACCATTCCAATATACATGGTATGTACTCAAATCTAGGCATAAAATTCACCTGGCCTGCAATCAGAGCCATAGCCAGGGGTAGGAAAAAAATTGAGCCCTGTTAAAACAGATCAGGCTCAGATCTCAAATATAACCAGGCTTGTGCCAGTTATAAGTAGATCATTTGTCAAAGAATCGACATTTCTGGATCGGTCACGGGTTCAATGTTATTGTGCAATATTTATTGAAGTCTATGGATAAAGTTATGGACAAAGTAGCACAATTACTATTTTTATACAAAATGCTCCTGTGATAGAAATGGCCAATAGCGACGAAAACGTATTTGTTTCGTTGAAACAAACCGTGGTTAAGTGAATTGAATGAATTCCTTTATATAGGTGAGTAATTATGCTTAAGCTACTTATTAAAAACAATCTAACGTTTGCCGCAGACAACATAAGCACAGCCACGAATGCATTTTAAAAACGAGTTCCAATCTCCGGTTCAGTTCGAAGTGTACATTAGTCCAAGGGGAAATTAGAATGGATAGAACAGATCTTCAGCAGCTGTCCACTACGTGGTAGTTGGTGTATAATAAAATCTAATAAGCGCCAGGTGATTACACCAAGTTAACCAGAGCTTCTGCATTAAAGCTATCGACCTGCGGTAGGGATTTCGACGAAGGGGCTTCACAAGAGATCTAACTTCTATCCCTTTTGCAGATATGGATTCTCCACACACACAAAACCCAGGGTGGCAGGTTACATTAAGTCAAAGCTGAATTGCTGTCGTCTGTCCGAAGGGGTTAAATTTTATCTGCACGGGAAAAAGAGGAGATAGAAGGATGTAACACAATAGAATCTAACTAAATAGCAGAAAAAGAAACCTACCCTTAGATGTTATGCTCCGTTTGCTCAACTATATTATTTGAAATGCATGGGCCTATGACACCATTACGAACAGCTTTCTCTGTTCACCGATAAGAGGTTTGCTACACTTATTTTCATAAATAATCGACGAAGATAAATAAAAATATCTTTTTCACATATCTTGGTTATTTATGAAAATACGTGTAGCAAACCTTATCAATGGAAAGAGGAAAATAAGCAAGTTAGTATCTATATCTTGCAAATGATGAAAACAAATGAAAATCTAAAATCAGGTTTAAACACTTCTTTAAAAAGTGTCCTAATAATGTTAAGTCAGTTCTGTTCTATTCAAACCTCTTAAATAATGCACAATAGTACATGCCGTGTCAAACCGGCAAAGTACCAAGGCTGCATTCAACGGTTTACTATTTTCGGGTTTTTATAAACAAACTTCACATTACTTTTAATAATAGGGATATTATCACGGACAACAATTACTAATTATGCCTAATGGTTGTTTCTTAAAACTACAAACACAAGTACATTTCATTTAACAATAAGGAGGGTTTATTACCGATCTACTGAATTGGACCCACGGTCGCCCACACACAACGTTTAAACACACCATTACAAATCGAGTCCTATATGCTTCGGTTGACATGACACTTGTGGTTGACAACTATGAACATTTTGTGTGTGACTTGTCTCATGTTTGATTTTGTGGTATTTCGTCTTTTAGCACGGGCTACAAGTATTATTTCTGTGATAATAGTCTACTGTGCAGCAGATAATTTTAGTAAAAAGCAAGGTCACGGGATAGCATTGTTCACATTTCCCAAAAATGTGTAACAAAGGGAGTACTGGGCCAAATTTTGCAAAAGTAAGAATTGGTCTCCTACTACAGCTTCACTTTTATGTGAGGTAAGTACTTTTCAATAAAATTGTACCTAAAATATTATTGATTCCCATTTGCTGCAGTGTCACTTTGAAGTATCGCAAATTACAAAAACCACTGATGGAATAAGAACATTGAAAACGAGTGCAGCACTTACTATTCTTGCAACCCCTATTCCCAGACGTGTAGGTATCATCATACACTTTAGCTTCCTCTGATATCGCTACATTTTTTACAGGTTTCCGCAAGTTTATAAAGTTATTAAATTTTTTCTTCATTTTAAATGCGGCATACGCCGCCGGCTACAGCTAGTTAACATAATAATCGATGTATAATAAAAAACAAACAAAAATTTGTTTTTTGAACATAACTCAATCACTTAAGGCAGCTAGGTCTAATTTATTTTCGTTTTTGTAATCAAAATGGTGAGCATCGAAATTGAATAACCCTGTATATCACAGAATATCTGGAAATCCGCTATAGGAATGGTCTTTCTTAAAATACCTCTCTGCATGTTACCCTTTGTAAGGACATTTTTTGAATTTAGCGCTTTTTCACTTTTGTATTCCAACTATTAGTACTTTTCCCACTTCATCTGGGCGCAAATTGATAGTTTAGCTATGTTTTAAAACTCAATTTCGTTCATTTCAAATAGTGCATCTCCCAGCTCATTTTATATTTTGAGCAACGTCGATTTAAATTTAGTAGAGCTTAAGTAAAAAACGACTTCCGGGTTTGGAGCGTGTCATTATTGAGGTCGAAGAAATCAACGTTTCGCCCACTTTCGTAAGGTGCTTCATCAGGAGGAAAAGGGAAAAAGAGCACGGTAACTCAACGTGTAAACCACGCCAGAGGCGAAACTCGACTGTCGAGTTTCGCCATCTGGCGTGGTCCAAACCCGGAAGTCGTTTTTTACTTAATGACAATGGCCGTGAAAGCCTCCGAAATCATCTTAGAAGTGCTTGCCGCATGGATGACGAAAGCCGGCTTATCGTATTTTTATTCTTGTGCTGAACGCCCATTGTCCGAGGTTAGATTTTCCACGTTTTCAAAGTCACGTACGAGTGTTGCATCAAATGGTGCAATAATGACGCTTTCATGCGAGTCAGAGACAGTAAGATAAGTACGTTCCCTTTGGCTTCGGGATTGAACCGCCTGACTTCAAGAAGACAACAAGGTCATCGTTTGTTCCGCGACGGCAGAGACCATGTGTTGTCGGTCAAGTTTTGGTAATTTTAGAGACGTTTGGTGTAGTTATTAGCTGAGGAATTCTCGTATCGTGGAGTCGGCAAGCTCCAATTGCCGTCTTTGGGCCGGATTATTAATGGGAACCTCTTTCATGCTAATGGTTTTTAAAGAAGTTACGTGTACCGACCGCAATCTTGCCTGTCGACTATGTCCTTCGTTCTACCCTCTTTGGGGATTTAACATCGTCCAGACCCACTCGACAGATAGCACCCTAGGCCATTTCTCGAAGTTCAACCATTTTGAGGCAGTCGCTTGGGCGCGGCGTGCAGCATCGTTGGACATCATAATCAGAGCAAGCTGAACCCCTACAAGGTATTGTGTTTTCCATGTATAATTTTAACAAGCATTTGGGTGCAGTGAAAAGTAATTTTTGAAGTGTCGCCATTTTACGCAACGCTGTTGATAATTTAAAATTAAGCGCCTGAACTGTTGTTACTGTCCTTTAAGTCAATCTGAGTATTTATCGTCAAATGTTAATATTTGTACTTAGCTTAACATTGTGGAATTACCGTCATTGAGTTAGATTTGATTGTTTACCATTAAGATTAATTGTTTGTAAGTAGTTACATTATCAGCTCCTCATCTACCGACAGGTGTAGAGGTGCAGTTATTACTATTACTACAAAACTTCTTCCATTCCTTGCGTTCCTTAGCTACATTTTTTGCCTCGTTCCAATTACTTCCTTTCTTTGCCAGGATTTTTCCAATCTCTCCGTTCCAGACATTTCTTGATCTTCCTCTTGGTTTATTCGAGTCTGTACCCATCTCCGAGATAGTTTTAACGGTGCGGTCGATTATTTATTTCCTTTTCCATGCTCCCTTTGCTGTTAATTATAGCCCCTAGGTATTTAATTTCATCTGTTTGTTTTAAGGGGCAGTTTCCCAAGTGAAGTTCCAAGTCTTCATTCTCCTTAGTTATAACCATTGTTTCAGTTTTGTTTATGTTGATTGTCATTTCAAATTCATCCAGTGTATCTTTCCATATTTCAATGTTGTTCTGTAGGTCTTGTTGTGTGTTAGCGATTAGTATCAAATCGTCTGCGAACAGCATTTTGCTTAATTTAACTGGTTTAGTTTTTCTAACTCCCACTCTTGCTTTCTTCACCTTTCTATTCGCTAATCGTGTGATTTCGTCCATTACGACGATGAATAGTAGAGGGCTTAGGACGCCTCCTTGTCTGACTCCTTTGGTGGTTTGAAATTCTGGTGAGCATTCCCCGTAAGTTCTGACCACATTTCTGGTGTTGCTGTAAAGACTTTGTAATGCCTGTATTATTGTTTTACTGACTCCTTTCTTTTCTAATGCTTTCCAAATCTTATCTCTTGGAAGGCAGTCGAAGGCTTTCTGCAGGTCGATTGCGCATAGATATATCTTGTTTTTATAGTTAAGTGTTTTCTCTAGTAGTTGTCTAAGACTGAATATCCAATCTTGTGTGCCTTTCCCTTTCCGGAACCCTGCCTGTGTGTCGCTTATTTGGTGGTCTATGGCTTCCCTTAGTCGTCTTTCTAGTATACACTCGTACACCTTACTAGCACAAGTGATCAGCGAGATAGCCCTGTAGTTATCACATTGCGCGCGGTCCCCTTTTTTGTAGATCGGTATAATTACCGCAACTTGCCATTCTTTCGGAACCTTCTTCGTCTTCCAAGCCACGTTCATTATTTTGTGTAAGAATTGGACACCTTTGCTGCCTAGATATTTAAGCATGTCTGGTTTAACGTCGTCAATTCCGGGTGCTTTACCAGCCTTCAATCGTTTTAACGCCTGGATTAGTTCATCTATGTCAATGTCTTCGTGTGATTCTTCCGTTGCAGTCTCGAGAAGATGTCCTGCTGTACTGTTTTCGGGTTCACCCATTTGCCGGTCTGTACCTAATAGTTCTTTAAAGTACTCATACCATCTATGTTGTATTTCATTGGCAGCTTTTAACTCTTTGCCCTGTTTGTCCTTGATCCATTTTAAATTTGTTCCCTTTGCTTTCCTTGTCCTTTTCAGGGTCTGATATAAGAGTTTTGCATTTCCTGCCGCTTGTGCTTCCATTTTGTTCCCAAATTCAGTCCAGGCTTGGGCTTTAGCTTCTTTAATTGAGTTTTTAACAGTTTCTCTGGTTTTTTTGTATTGTAGATAGTCTTCGGGGTTTTTAGTTGCTAGATATTTTTTCCATGCAGATTTCTTTAGTTTCACTTCATATTTAATATTATCGTTCCACCATCGTGTATGTTTCTTGTTATTACTTTGTTTTGAGGTCCCACATACTTTTTTGCCTGCTGCTGTTATGATTTCTTTAAAAGTTTCCCATAGTTCCTCTAGGTCGAGCGTGTCCATCTGGTCTTTTATCATTTCTATTTGCTGGTCTATCTGTCTTGCATATTCATTTCTAACTTCTTCTTCCTGGAGTTTGTAGCACCTAATGTTGCAGTGGGATTTTATCTTCTCTTTTTCCGTTTTTCTTCCTTTTAGCTTCGTTCTTACTCTCGCTTCCACTAAGAAGTGGTCGCTACCGATTTCATAGGACCTTTTCACCCTCACGTCATTTATTGTGTTTTTATGGATTTTTTGTATTAGTATCAGGTCTATTATTGAACGTTCGTCTCTACTTTTGACCTCCCTTGTGTACTTGTGAATGTCCTTATGTTCGTACCACGTGTTTGCTATTATTAGGTCATTTAATAAGCAGAAGTCTATTATTCGTTGTCCGTTCCTAGTTTTTACGTTTTCACCATATTTTCCCACTACTCCTTCTGATTCTTCTACATTTTTGCCTACCTTCCCATTCATGTCTCCAATTACTAGCAGTTTACCTTCGTACTTGTCTGTTTCCTGCTGAAGGCTTTCCCAGAATTTATCTTTGGTTTCTTTGCTATCATTTTCGTTTGGGGCATATATTATTATGAATGTATAGACTTCATTCTCAGTTAATTTAATTTTTAATGTCATAATTCGTTCATTACAGAACGTCCAGTTTATGATTTTGTCAACCCAGTTCTTCTCCACTATACACGCAACCCCTGCCTGTCCCCATATGTGCTCTTCCACTCCGCTATAAAATAGTATGTGCCCTCCGTCTAGCTCCACTTGGCCTCTACCTTTTTTCTTAGTTTCTGTTAGAGCTAAGATTTTTAATTTACTTTCTTGGAAGCCGTTTAATATTTCTACCTCTTTCCCGCTGATTCCCCTGATGTTCCATGTTGCGAATTTCCACTCTTCGTATCTACTCTTCGTTTTCGTGTTTATGAGTTTTATCTCTCTCTTGGTTCGTAATCCCAGTTCATTTATTTTTTTCTGTACTTCTGGCGTTAAGTTCCTCTCTATTGTTTCTGTCCTTGCAAGCTGGGTCAATTTGTCCGGCGTATATTTGATCTTTCCTCTGTTATTGCTCCAGGCGTATCTTTGTGCTCGTTTTGTAAGCTGTTCTAGTTGTAAGTATAGTGTAACAATAAGGAAGCCGATCTGCGATTAATTAATAAAATAAGCAATGGTAGTAAAAATCGCAGATCAACCCCCCTACCATTTATACACCACGGCAGCTCTGAAAAACTCTTTCTTTACTCACCGCGATGGCCGAACTAGCTCAAATATCGGCGGCCTAAGATCGTAGGTTCAAATCATCAGCTATGTACCCTGGAATGTCTTCAAAAAAAGGAAAAGGAAATGGAAATGGGCGCCAGAAATCAAAAGATTTCAAATAATAAGAAGAAAAATAAATTGCAAGTGACTAGCATTTAATTAATCATTAATAAAAGTTTTGAAATGTCAGTAATCAATGATCAGGATAATTAAAATGTAAATAATGTAATAACAAAATTGTGTATCTTAACTGAAGGTTGCGACACGCATAAAATTAAGAACCCCTTTCGGGTTATTTTAATAATTTACCAAAAACATTCGTGGGATATACATACCTCAGTCATTTAATTAAACCTTCTGTTAGGCTATTGACAATAAAAAAAGCGTGACTGTACCTTTTACAGAGGGTCGAAATACATAAAAATAGAAAATTTAAATACTGGGCATAATTAGATATAAGCATGAAAATTTAATGTAAAAAGCAAGAGCATGTATCAAATTGAACATTACATTACATGTTAATAATTGCAAAACGTAGGCATTTAAATTTTAAATAAATGTAAAATCCAGGTATTAAAAAACACGATAAATCTCGGAACTAACCTCGCTTCTCCAGCGCGCACAAATGGCTAACAGCAAACCCAACCCGGGGTAGCTGCACCCTTCGGTTCAAATAAGTTAGTCGTGAACTGCGACCATATCGTTGAAATCGACGTGGATGCGCCGAAAACTACTGCAGAAGCATCCCCAAAAAGACCACAATGCCGAACCCAGCAGTTGTCGAAAGTGCGATAAGGCTTGGCCTCCGAGAAAAACTCGTGTATGAAGCTGGTAATTAAGAGCTAAGAAAAATCTAATTACTATGCGAATAATAAAACAGCAAAGCGCCATCGTACCTGATCAAAATCAGCCCTTAGAAGCACACACTGCTCATTAAATTAATTGAGCGCACGTAAATTGACTTGAACATAAACTTTAGCCACGCCGCACGCGGCGGGCAAAGCGAAGACAGCAAGTGCCAAGTACCAACAATTCGTGCCCAAAGGCAAGCTCGGACTCTGATAAGAAATAGCGCGGAGGTCGAGAGGGCATCGCGCAAATGATAAGAGCTTGATGCAGGTAGAAAATACGCTGCTTTGGAAAATTTACGAATTTGAAATGCAAAAGGATTTATAATTTAACTAAAAATATACAGGTTAAAACTGAAATAATTGGATAAATGGCGAAACAATTAGGCTAAGCCAAAAAATTGTTTCACTCCCCACGGCCAAAAGAAATAAAAAGGTTTAAATATGAAAACATTAAAAAAAATGTAGGGAACCAAAGAATTTCAGAACGAGATCGATGATGCCAACACCAAAAGCGAAACGCTATAGAAAAATCCTCTTTCGAGAAGATAAGCCAAGGGAAACAACCCTTATTAATCGGCTTAAAAATAACAGGGGCACCACATAGGACACCGCCAAAGAATAGACGTTCTGTCTAAATCGGACAGAAGCCTAAACAACTGTTAAACACAGCAAAAACCGACTGCATCACATAGGACACAATCCACCTTACTACAAACATCCGAAAAACTCACAAAAATCCGAAAAGCTCGCACCGCATCATCATCACTCACTCCAAATCTAAGATAACCTAATATCAAAAAAGTATGAGAAAAAATTATCTTAAAAAAATGAAACACAGTAAGTACTGTGAAAAAAGATTCGGGTGAACACCCAGGATAACATCCTAAAAACCATAACCGCCCCGAATTTAGGTAGAGACCCCAGAAGTCGGAGGGAACGACCGCACAACCACTAAACCCCGCTCGGCATTCAGCCAGTCGTCGCAGCTAGATGGAAAAGGCGCGCCGGTGACGGACTGAATGTAGCTCCCTCACTGGGTCGGATGGCAACACAATCGCTAGCCCCAACCCCCAGAAATCTCCACAAGGCCGAAAACCAACCCAAATAACAATAAAATTTAAAAAACCCAAAACAAGTATAAACTCGTTTCAAAAAATCACATAAAAAACAACATAGCTAACAAGCCATGAACAACGACCTGAAAATCAAATTGGTTAAGGTCCTAAGCGAACACAAGCATGAATGGGTAAAACACTCTTAAAAAATATCCCAAAAGATGGAAAGAAACGACCCCAACTGCTAGCGTTGCTTAGACGGAAAGCAAGATGACAATGTTTCTTATCGTGACCTTCCCTGCATGCCCAACCAACCACCCTAAACGTTACAAAAGGGAAGAACTAGATGATGACGTTCCCAAACAGTGACCTTCCCTGCATGTCCAACCTACCACCCTAGCAAGAAACAAAAAGCACAAAAAACAAGTTTTTAAAAGGGACACTGTAGGTGTTTCCACGGTCACAATATCCTATAATACCATAGTCCAAATCCAAATAAGCAAAGCGCTTTTGAAAAAAAATCCTCAAATGAGACGGAAGTAATGGTAAGAAAAAGGAAAGTGAAAAGCACTAGAATGCAAAATCCATAGAGAACATACCCTACAGCAACTTTTAAAAACAGAAGAAAAAACAGGACATAAGGAAAAGAGAAAAGGAAAGAGAGGAAAATTAACCAAAAAACCAGAGTTCGGAAAAACTCACGCTGCCACACCCACTCATCCAAGCTTCGACTGGCTAGGTCTACTATTCCATGCCGTGACCCGGGTTTACGGAGACATGGACACGCTTAAAGACGAGGAAACACAAGGAAAGCAAACCGCCTTCAATCGCAAGGAAAATCCGCACGCAAACAGATGCATAAAAAAAAAACGCAAAAAAATTGCATAAAACAATGCGTAACAAGATGCAATAGCGCATCAAAATCGACGCAAAAAATATCCCCTGTCACGTCTGACAGAAGAAAAACCTGGCCCACATCGGACACAGAAAAAAATATAGACACCCTGTTTACACCGAACAGGGGCCTAAAACAAGGACTGCCTCACATCGGACGCAGCCAACCAGCACAAAAATCGCATCCAAAAGAAATGCATAATAATCGTATTCAAAAAAATTAAAAGTCAGAAAAAACCACCTGGAAACAACCCGTCGAGACCCTGAGTAAACACAAGTACGGTGAGGCAAGTAAATAAAAATCCCAAAAATGGAGTAAACTACACCAAACCGCACAAGTAATTCACGCAGGCCTTCGACCCACCGATACACAACCAAAGGAAGGATAAGGAAAAACCAAACATACTACACTACCAAAGCACACACGCAGCCAATCAAAGAAACCATTCAGAAACCTCACTCACCAAAGCATACCCTTTCAACAAAGTTCATCACACTACCTATAAACATACCGCTAAACCAATCATTCGTCAAGAAAGATGAGAGAAGAAAAGTCAATAAGCAACCGACGAAAGGATACGTAAAGAAAGGAAAAGAAAAGAAAGTCAAATATAAATACGTGCACTGCAACAAGATGTGAAAATTACAAAATGGCATATGAAGTAAAAATTTAAAGAGTACAAAATTAAATATTGATAAATGAAGCTATCCAGGTAAACACAGCTGATGTTACTACCAAAATCGAGAGCCCCAGTCGTTGGCGCCAGTGAAACAATAAGGAAGCCGACCTGCGATTAATTAATAAAATAAGCAATGGTAGTAAAAATCGCAGATCAACCCCCCTACATTTATACACCACGGCAGCTCTGAAAAACTCTTTCTTTACTCACCGCGATGGCCGAACTAGCTCAAATATCGGCGGCCTAAGATCGTAGGTTCAAATCATCAGCTATGTACCCTGGAATGTCTTCAAAAAAAGGAAAAGGAAATGGAAATGGGCGCCAGAAATCAAAAGATTTCAAATAATAAGAAGAAAAATAAATTGCAAGTGATTAATCATTAATAAAAGTTTTGAAATGTCAGTAATCAATGATCAGGATAATTAAAATGTAAATAATGTAACAACAAAATTGTGTATCTTAACTGAAGGTTGCGACACGCATAAAATTAAGAACCCCTTTCGGGTTATTTTAATAATTTACCAAAAACATTCGTGGGATATGCATACCTCAGTCATTTAATTAAACCTTCTGTTAGGCTATTGACAATAAAAAAAGCGTGACTGTACCTTTTACAGAGGGTCGAAATACATAAAAATAGAAAATTTAAATACTGGGCATAATTAGATATAAGCATGAAAATTTAATGTAAAAAGCAAGAGCATGTATCAAATTGAACATTACATTACATGTTAATAATTGCAAAACGTAGGCATTTAAATTTTAAATAAATGTAAAATCCAGGTATTAAAAAACACGATAAATCTCGGAACTAACCTCGCTTCTCCAGCGCGCACAAATGGCTAACAGCAAACCCAACCCGGGGTAGCTGCACCCTTCGGTTCAAATAAGTTAGTCGTGAACTGCGACCATATCGTTGAAATCGACGTGGATGCGCCGAAAACTACTGCAGAAGCATCCCCAAAAAGACCACAATGCCGAACCCAGCAGTTGTCGAAAGTGCGATAAGGCTTGGCCTCCGAGAAAAACTCGTGTATGAAGCTGGTAATTAAGAGCTAAGAAAAATCTAATTACTATGCGAATAATAAAACAGCAAAGCGCCATCGTACCTGATCAAAATCAGCCCTTAGAAGCACACACTGCTCATTAAATTAATTGAGCGCACGTAAATTGACTTGAACATAAACTTTAGCCACGCCGCAAGCGGCGGGCAAAGCGAAGACAGCAAGTGCCAAGTACCAACAATTCGTGCCCAAAGGCAAGCTCGGACTCTGATAAGAAATAGCGCGGAGGTCGAGAGGGCATCGCGCAAATGATAAGAGCTTGATGCAGGTAGAAAATACGCTGCTTTGGAAAATTTACGAATTTGAAATGCAAATAAAAATATACAGGTTAAAACTGAAATAATTGGATAAATGGCGAAACAATTAGGCTAAGCCAAAAAATTGTTTCAATAGCTCTTTTCTTTCCTTGTTTTGTTCTTCGGTACTTCGTGCAATCAATTGTCTAAGTTCTGTTAGCTCAACTACCATATTTTTTATCTCCCTAATTTGATTTCTTAGTTCGAATTGCATTGTTCTTTGTTCTATCTGTGCTGCATGCAACGTATCCTTGAATTCCTCCATTTTCGTCGATTTCTCCTTTCCTCTCAGACTCGTTCTATTTCCCGCGTGTATGTATTCCGAATTCGTTAAGACTTTGCAGTACGCCACTGGTCTTGCATTTAGCTTGTTGACGCGTTCTCTTTATCGCGATTGAATGCGCCAACCAGGGTCGAGGTCGCTTATGTTTATCTTCGCGTGCTACCTGGACTCTCGCCCATAAGTTAACCTCGCAGCCGGCGTAGCGCGGTTGCTTTATTGCCGTTTCGCGTAATAATAGTTGTTTTAGCCCGATTTACGTATAACGTAGTTTGCTGCACCTTTTTTATTTCACTGATTAGGCACTTTTCACTATATTAGTCCTCTATTATCGCTCGCAAATTGAGTTCTTTAAGCTCAGTAGGTGACACGCCCGCACTCACGGTAACGCGTCGATCATCTTCCGTAAGTAGTTTTATTGCGTAATTAAAGTGGTTATCGTTTTTGAGTCAGTTAGATCATTTGCTGTCAAGTTTACCGCCTGTATTTAGATTAAACGCGGCGCAATTAAAAACATTAACCTTGATCGAGTATTTCATTTAATGTTCATTGTTCACATACATATTTCTACGTTAATATATTTCATTTTCAATTAGTTGTGTTTTTCTTTAGTAGATTTATGACGTTTGCAGGTGTTTTTTGTGATGTTTTCTTCTGTAAGGCTAGGTAAGTCTAACGCAGCTATTACGTGGACCGTTGCCCGAGTACTGCCAAGGTTGGACCTGAAAGGTTGGTTTACGGCTTCCACTTTCTCGGTGAGCCCACCTGTTTTTTCTTGATTTAGTAAAGTTGTGGCGTCTGTCAATTAATATCTTTATTTCGTCAGGAAGCCTGAGAGCAAGTATGAGTAACAGCAGCGACATTGGGAGCATTGGCAAAGGCAGGCAAGCAGCAAGGCGGGCCACCCAAACATTGCAGTCGGGAGAGCTACCGGCATCTTGGAAGGCATTGGAGCAGGTTGGCGTCCTTTTGAAATTCGGATCGAGATAGCATTGGACCGCGGCGGCATCCGTAGTTACCGATAAACAGGTTTGCTTAGTTACAGAGTTGCTTATTTCATTGTTATTTACCTGCGACGTAATTATCAACAGCTTGCTTTGATTAGAGTAAAACTGAATGTAAATTTATTAAGAAGTATTCGCCATACTAGTGCAGTTATCATACAATTGAGTAAGTTTTGAACTGTGCAGAGACTCAACCCTGTGATAAGAGATTTTTCGAATCTAATAGCTAGTCGATGCAAAAAGTATTATTTATTGTGATTAATAAATTATTAAAGGGCAGTATATTTGATAATTTCTATATTTATTTAAATATACATATGCTGATAATGTGCAAATTTGTATATCTTCCCCCACTGATGAAATCGATATCACTATCAAAAATGTAAATAACGATTTATCCAGTTTTTATGAGTGGTGTGACAAAATTCTACAAAGTCGGTCACTGCTATGTGTATTGGTAGTGGTAACAACAGACATAATATTGAATTATTAAATTAGGTAGGTATCTGAAATAAAGTGAGTTCCAAGCTAAAAGTCTTGGATTAATAATCGATAATATTATGGTCTTTGATGTACATGTTAATAAAATTATTACTTAAGTGTCTTTTATCAAACTGAAGTTATTGTACAGATTTAAATTTACATTAAAGAAAAGATTTATAAATTCTAGAGCGTCATTTGGATTTTATAATTATTATTTTACAATAGATCTATCATGTAAAAAAAGTACAGTTTGGGGTGCTACACTCCACCATATAGAAATTTGGCCTGTAAAATAAATAACAATGTAATGTTTTATTTTTCTGAAGCCGCTGAAATAATTAAAAAACTAATACCTATACAATACCATAAACTAAACAAAAATAAATAGAAACTGGCAACTTACGCAGTTCGTGTCACCTTAATATTTTGAATCACCCTGGTATTTAACCATTATTCGGTTAGGTATAGAACTAAACTATATTTCTACATTGTAATAGTTAGGTATGAGTTTGTGTGCCCAAACCAGCCAATTTAGTCATTGAGTGTGGTTAGTAATAGAACAAAGCAAGTTATGCATGGGCTTAGAGGCACGGAGAGGCATCGCCCACTAATAAGTAAGCGGTGCGTTACGTCCAAAGACAAAGGACGTCACACGAAGCAATAAAATGCGATTGAAAGTTTCTGTGTGGGCCTGCGTTAACAGCAGTCTACGCCTCATTATTCTTGAGCCGAAATACAGCCTTGAGAGCCGAGAACTACCTTGGAATCAACACCGAGGTACTGATAATGCCACACCGCTGAAAGCCGCTTAGCCAGCTTCAAAGGAGCAGTCGATCTTGTAAATGTAAAAAAAGGGATTACAATGCATTGTGCAATAATTTCACTGGGAATATTACGCACCTGAAAGCAGCGGTAACCTGCTGAATCAGTGCGTCAGAACAAAGCGCTTACATCATCCTGTGGTCGAATCACGTCAGCTGATTTTCGAGCTACTGGAGACAGGACCGCATTAAGGGAACTTGTGTGTGGGATTTAAACATTGCCTGTAGATTTAGCATTAAGCTGTTCTGTGCTACTATTCATAGCGCATATAACATTTGTCTGTTAACGTTGTGTATTCTTTTTATGTGTTTCCATGAATGTATGTTTCTTTCACAGAGTATATGTCTTTTCATGTAAATTGTTTGGTTTTAATTTCTGGCAGGGTTTGCATGTACAATTACAGCCTTATAGGTGATTATGAGCAGACCGGCAAGAGCAATATTGACATTGCTTTAGCTGCACTGAGGTAAGAGCAGGTCTTGTACTCCTACGACTGGGCTAACTAGCATACAAATGGCAATATAAATATAAATTCACAGTACAATAGAGTAGATATAGGGCACCGGAAAAGCCGCATTACAGTTTATGGTGGCCAACGCAAGGACTAAATTAAAGTACCATTACAAGTAGTCACCACTGCCGTGCTATTCATTATATATTTATGTATAAAAATCACAGATGTTAAGTATATTACAGTAACACTAACTCAAAAGCCCCTGGAATTTTAACTGCAGCTAATGTGTAAACTTACTCGTTTGTACTGATCCGTTGCTCATTATACTGCTTGTGAAAATCCAACAATTCATCGACTAAACCTTGTTCCAGCATCGCATCAACTCTGTCGTCTAGCCTCTTATCCAGCACGCCCTGCAACCAATTATGTTGAAGAACACTCAAAATTGAATTCCAATGAACTAACTAGCCTGCTCACACTGCAACCAGAAAATAAGGGCACTGGGGAAGCGAAGGGGCCCTCCCAGGGAAGAACCTCCTTCCAATGACTGCTGCTCTTGCAAAATGTCACTGTGTTTGCGACCTTTCTGGTAAAATACTTCAAGAGATCTGAAAATGTTTCATTATGTAGAAAGTTTTAATTTTTTTCCACTAAGAGGTGAAACTTAAATCTCTAAGTTTCTGTTTAAACTAACATTCGACCATAAAATAGACAATTATTGTGTTAAGTTTTAAGGAAATTAGGGAAAATCTAAATGTAGTTCATAATGTGCGGTATTTTAAGTCACCTTTACGCAAGCCTCAGAATTGGTGTCACTTCACTAGGTCAAGTTTCAGCGTTATTGTTTAAAAAACAAGGAGTTTTGCAGACGTCGCTCTTGCAATTATGTCAAGTAATTTACTAGGTCGTTGAGTTGACTACAATAAGCAAAAACGACACCAATATTTTGTATTTATAGCTGTGTACTTTATTTGAACTTTTAATACATTCTTAAACACTGAGGTGTGTTCATCTGTGAACTGACATAGGCTACGAATGTTTCAAAGGCCTGGCTACTCCGTTCACACCTTACCTTCCAACCCTTTATCCCTTCAACAAGTTTCAGCCCCTTCAACATAATAACCTGGTTCTGCCAATCTAAAAGTTACGTTTTCTGAAGTTCTTTATAAAAAGTGCAAGAAATTAAGAAGGCTTCCAAGCTTTGGGGGCACTGAATCTACTACCACTACAAAGTTAGAAAAATCCGAGGAATTCCAAAAAGTGTGGCTATGAAAATATTTATAACCTTTTAATATTTAGTATAATTTAAAAGCTGTAATTATTGTTATTCACGTTCAACAAAAAGTGTCCCAACTCTGACACTGCAAAAAAATATACTTCCAGGTTAAAATTACTCAAAAATGGAAAAATTCAGAAATAACAGTCGATAAAAGCAAGGAAAATTTTATGAAAGATATATGTTGAAGTAAAACAATAAGACACGTGGAAAAAAGAATGGGGTAATAGGTGTGATACAACACAGCAGAATAAAGTGGCTAAGTCATACAATGAGAATGAACAGTATTAGAGGTGCAAAGAAATTTTATTTGAAGAACCAGATGGTAACATCAGGGCTGTCCAACATGTGGCCCGCGGGCCGCATGCGGCCCTCCAAGATATTTTTGCGGCCCGCGGATCGATAGATACTATACTTTCAGGAAACATGAATCTAGAATATACATCATATAAATAAAGGAGAACAATTTAAAATATGTACAAAAATATATCATTAGTAAACGAATTTTCACTTTATCATTCAACATTGTGTTAGGAAACAGTCCAGCCCACTACCGATGTAAGGCTTGTCTTGTTCGTTGTCTCAGTCTGGCAGTTGCCACGCGAATTGTGCTGTAGCGATCAGACACCTGTTTTTGATTGTTGTTTAGTAGTGTTTAGTTCTTCTAGTTGTTAATTGTTGTTAACTAATGATTACTTTGACAGTTTTTACTTATCAACGAATGTCATTCAATCTAGCTTACTTATCTCTGTAACGCTTGCTCCTGTATTAAATTTTTATTATACATAAAATGTATTTAAATTTGATACATCACCTAATCAAGCGCTGCATCAATTCTACGCGTGAACTGGCGATAAGAAATCCTAGCCGCGAAGTATGAATGATCGCGTCGTTCCCTCTCCAGTGGAAGCTGGGGCAAGTACCCCGATAACGCAGCAAAAAAGGTATAAAAGAAGATTGCACTGCCAGTTCCAGTAACTTGAGAAAATTTTCCCTTGAGTCCACCAGTCCTGATCCTGTCCTCTCCTTTTCTACTTGGGCCCTTCGGTCTGACACGCTGAACTGTCTAACGGAGTAGGCCTCCAACCCTTACGAGACCAGGCTTCAAGGGAGATGATGTTGTACTGTCAGCCCGAGAAGTTCATTTTCCGCAAGAGCAAGACCGCTAGAACTCGATTTTACATTGATTGTTGAACTTTCTTGGGAAATCGAATCCCTGAGGCTTTAACCTTGTCTTGATACGATGTACTGTCTTGCAGGGCTAACTGCTTAAAAGCCATTTCCGACCGCCTAATTTTTAAACGCAAATCCCGGCGCCCCGACAGGTGAAATACTCCTCATAACCTCATTTTACTAATAATTAAACCTGTAACCTGTAGGAATCTAGGAATCGCAGCATCTACCCCGCTTGTGAACGGCTAGAGTCCTGTAGCCGCCCTTCATAAACTCACCTTTTTGGTCATTAAAAGGCGAATTCCTGGACTTCGACGTTCGATTCCGCAGCCCGCAAATTCCTTACCGGGGGAATGTCAACATTATTTTCCGGCTCAAGGCGAATAAATTCCATCTGCAGGATTTGACACCGCGTTCGCTCCAAGAACGACGCCTAGCCGTCGTAAGGTATCAGCAACCTCTGGTTGGATTTAGGCACTAACGCCCTCCCCCCTCCAGGTAACCCTTAAAATGGCCAACACCGGAACAAAAGACCTACTCAGCCCATTTCCCGAAGAATCGGCGTGCGTACCGGCGGACTACCAATAGGGACCCGTAACACTCGCCGGTGCATTGGGTTGCAGCTCCACTCACGAAACCAGACACCGTTCCAGAAAAACATGTTCATTTTAAATAATGTACAGGGTTATTCATTATAAATTACCCACCCCTTATCATCGTTATTATTGCCTATAGAAAAAAAAGTTTTAAATAAAAGTTATGTGGTTATAACTGAATTTTGTTAAAATGCTATCAAAAGTACAGTGGCGTGCATAATTAAGGGGATACAAAAAAGTAATATATTTTTTTAAATGGAACACCCTGTATATTATTAAATTTTTGGAATGATCTTTCTTTCCTGATTTCAAAAATATACCATATGTTACCCTTACCTTATACCGTTTTTGAGTTATTAAACGTTGAATATCTTAGTTAAACTAGTTACTGTAAATAGGAATTATTAAAGTAAGCTATGAAAATGCAACTATTTTGTTTGATAAGTGACATTTCTTTAATGAAATAATAAAAATTAGTTATCATTTATTTATATTTAAATTTCCTGAATAAAACTTTGTTATATTTAATAATGTTAACTAGTTTAACTAAGATATTTGACGTTTAATAACTCAAAAACGGTATAAGGTAAGGGTAACATATGGTATATTTTTGAAATCAGGAAAGAAAGATCATTCCAAAAATTTAATAATATACAGGGTGTTCCATTTAAAAAAATATATTACTTTTTTGTATCCCCTTAATTATGCACGCCACTGTACTTTTGATAGCATTTTAACAAAATTCAGTTATAACCACATAACTTTTATTTAAAACTTTTTTTTCTATAGACAATAATAACGATGATAAGGGGTGGGTAATTTATAATGAATAACCCTGTACAACTCAGAGTTATTTTTAATTAATCATTGTAACTAGTTAAAAACATTATATTTGTTTTGGTAATTATCTGGTGTTTTACCTAATCGAATATATATTTGAGTAAACGTATTTCCCCGATTTGAGCTTATCCCACGGGGTAAATCTTTGACGCCCTTAGTAAGGGGGTGAAACATCACGTCTCTATATGTAAATTTATATTAAATGATTTTTCTTTTGTCGGTATCTCAAGAACGGAAAGGAATTAACCTAAAGTGAACATATGGGAGAATGCCCCAAATTTTTGTTCATTATCTTCAGAATTTGGTATCGTCAAAATTACTGTATATAATTGCCCTGTTACTGTATATACTACAGAGTGTCCATTTAGTGCACCGTTTTCCGATTACACATTTATTTTTCTTCCAATAAAAATTTTGATTGAAGCAATCCTAGTAGGGTTGAGAGGGGCACATTTCAAAATTATTTTGACGTGTACAGGGTGTCTCAAAAAAGTTTGGCGCAAAAAAGTATTGATTTTTTAATTGAAATACCCTGTATTTCTTTATGGCTGTTTAAGCCCCTACGACTTCTATGTTCAATTATAATTTTTCTTTTTTAAATTGCTTTCAGCATTTCCAACTTATGAACAATTTTATTATTTTTTTGTCAATACTAAGCTTTCACTTTTCACTCTTGAATATTTCTTTCATAAAAATTGAGGAGGTTGCCATCTGAGATACCAAAACACTAAAGTTGCATAAAAACATATATTTTAATACAGGGTTCAATACTGGTTTAATCTTCAATATCGTCAATATTTATTTTCTCAATCTTTTTAAATGGAACACCCTATACTATTTTATTACAAGAATAAATAGAGCCTTAAATTCCTTTACTTTGAGCCCAACATGTTATACTTTATTCTAAAGTGTTTGAGAAATTAAGCTTTTAATAAAAAAATCAAGATAAATGGGTACTATTTGGCCCGTGATTTAGAATGATGCTGTTTAAAAAATTATTGGTGGTTTTAACTAATTTTGGTTAATCGCCCTCTTTTCATAAATCGAAAACCGGTGCACCGGTTGAGCAAAAACCTGATTTTAAACCATTTCACAAACCGGCATGTGAACCTGTGTTAGAACTGATTTGTAAACCAGTTGATGAACCGGTTTGAAATCCTGTCTATAAACAGGTTAAAAACAATTTAAAAATTGATTTAAAAGTCTGTTTTTAATAATAAAAATTAGGTTGTATAGTGTTCACATGTTATAAGTAGAACCAATTTCCGTTTGATAAACCTGTTTAAAAATCGATTTTAAGCCGGTTTTCAAACTGATTTGTAAACCAGTTTACAAATCGGTTCTTAAACAAGTTTACAAGCCGGTTTGTGAACCGGTTTAAAGTAAGTCAACTGGTTCACCTGTTTTCAATTTATGAAAAAATTGAGGTTAACCGAAAGTCGGTTTTTCTACCAGCATTATTATAAACCATGAGCTAAATAGTACATACACAATTATCGTGATTTTTTATTAAAAGCTTAATTTCTAAAACACTTTAGAGTAAACTATAACATTTTGTGCTCAAAGTAAAGGGAATTTAAGGCTCTATTTATTCTTCTGATAAAATATAAGGTGTTCCATTAACAAAGTTTGAGAAAATAAAGATTGAAGATATTAAAGTTTAATCCAGCATTTTGAACACACTGTATAAAAATATCCAGTTTTCATAAAAGTTTAGTATTTTTGTATCCTAGGGGACAACCCCCTCAATTTTTAGAAATAAAATATTTAAAAGTGGAGAAATTGTGAGGTTTTAAGTGAAAGCTTGATATTGACAAAAAATAGTAAAAACGTTCATAAATTGGAAACAATAAAGGCAATTTAAAAAAAATTGAGTTGAGCGTAGAACCCATAGGGGCTTAAATAGCCATAAAGAAATACAGGATGTGCCATTTAACAAAATCAATACTTTTTTGCGCCAAACTTCTTTGGGACACCTTGTATACGTCAAAATAATTTTAAAATGTGCCCCTTTTGACCCAATTAGGATAGGCTCAATCAAACTTTTTATCGGAGAAAAGTAAAGGCATATTCGGAGACCAGCGCACTAAATGTATATGAAATTTCATACATGTATATCATTCTTTGAGTTTTCCCCTTCTGGGAAGGCTAAATGCCATTTAAATATGTCGGCTGGGTTGCGGCTAGTCTAGTAAAATGACTTTCCCATAGAGTGTACCACCATGACATCACCTTTTAAGGTATTTCCCGCGTAGTACTAGTTTGAGCACTACTTGTGTGTTCAGTATAACGCATCGATTTTGATTGTATTTATTATTTCCATTGTAATGCAAATATGCAGTCGCGTTTACAGTCAAAAAATTTTTGAGCCGAGCCCACTACAATTCCCCAATCCGGCTTTAACAGCCATAGTGCCTCAACCACTTCAAAGAGGAGAGGCTGATGTCCCTGCAGTGGGGATGTTAACAACAAGGCTGATGATGACTCTTGGAACAAAGCTCTAACCTATGTTTGCCCGAGACGTAAGGGAATTACCATATTTTATGACAGATATTCCGATAATGCTATCTATTTAAAATATAAATAAGTCATGCAGTGTTGAATAAAGTGCTATGCTCTTTTTCCCATACATAAACTATGGAAAAGAGACTTGCATTGTTGTAAAGGAGTCACAATATTTTTTGCCCAGTGGCCCAAATTGTTAACAATTCGACCTTGAAATGTATTCGAGATATGTTTAATTGATGAAGATGAAAGAATTATTTAAAAACTAAAAGCTGTTTGAAGCAAACCTCCAGTTCATTCATGTATGTATGTATGTATGTATAATCGATAACCTCGTTTTACCTTGCGGTGTAGAGGCAGCTGCTTTATGTGCTTGCATCTGGCAGTACAATGCTCAACTTGCTCCGGATTCTGGATACAAAGTTGGAGCACGCCTTTTGTGCTTGCGCAGCAACCATTGTGTGAGATGTGCGTGCGTGGTTTCATAAAAATCAAAATTGAGAGTTCGTTGTTGTGTAGAGGCTGGCGGTACAATGCTTAACTTTCCCCGGATTCGGGTTACAATTGTAGGAGCGCACTTTTTGTGCTTGCGCAGCAACCATTGTGTCAGGTGTGTGCCTTGCTTATGTGTTCACCTTGTTACTCTATCTCTTAGGTCTGTGATTTGAGTAGAGCACAGTTAATTTGGTGCCCAACTGTGAATGGTATCACCGAGCCCGATTTCAATCACCAAGGCTGCAGAAAATATCCGGCCTCCACGGGATTTGAACCGAGGACTTACTTAATGCAAGCCTAGCGCTTTCCCAGCTGCGCTACCCGGCTTCTATCCATTGTGGGTATAGTGTCCATATTATATTACAAAGAGGCTTGTTGAAGAATATGAGGATGCGTTAGCATCCGAACACTTCTTCTAAGTCTCAGAGTCAAGGATAGACACTTTGACGACCCGTGCTGTATACTATTTTTTTCAAAACAGCTTTTTAAAAACCTAAAAAATTAAACGCACAAACAACAATTAGATTTGCATTGATCACTAGAAATTTGATCAAGTAACAACAAACAGATTTTGAAAGTAGAAATGACTAGTCATGAAAAGAACTACTTTCATGCCGCAAACGGGTCATGAAAGTGGACACCTCCATGGTGGTTTTGAAAAAAATCATTTTTCTCCAATTATTAACAAAAAATAGTACCTTTGTTTTCGATCAGTATGTTGTCATCATTGCTCGACTACAAGAAATAACAGTACAGTATGCCGTATGGCCAATAAAGTAATTAAGCTTTGAATTTAATCAGATTGGAGAAAAAATAGTATATGCAACGGCGCATAAGAAATGTGAACTTCTCGAACTCCTGTGGTTCCACAATCTTCAGAAAATATATCACTTTTCCTACTAGTTACACAATATGCACTTTCTTCTGTGCTGTGCTGTGGCTAGGTCCGGCTACCGTTGGAGATCACCATAAGCTAACATAGAAATTATTTATACAATACCTTAATATTTTCCTTTTATCGTTAGGATGCAGTTTGCGTGCTCTACCGGGATCACGCTCGAGTAATTTTTGGTGTAACTCGGCACTCGATAGCTCATGGTCATTGTAAGCTCCCGTGCCAGGCTGGCTGTCTCTCGCCTTACCAGGATCCTCAACCAAGACTTTCCACAGCAGTGACTCTATATAGTAATTGGTGCCGCCAACAACAATTGGCACTTTGTTTCTGGAATAAATTTCATCTATCTGAATGTAATTAAGGTTTCTATTAATACTGAGAATGGTATTGGCATAAACGTAAGATTTAATATTCTACGAAATGATGACTATTTCCGATTGTTATGTCTCAACGTGATTATTGTTAGTGTTTAATTCTATGTTACTTAAGTTTAAGTCTTCTGCTATCTAATTGTGGGGAAATTGAAGATACAAAATATTTTATTGAATTTTTACTTAAGCTTGGCATTTTCAGGTTTTGTTTTTAATGTAAAGCATACAAAAAAGTTTGGCAGATCATTCAAACAATATAAATAACATTGTCGAAGATCTAGAAATGTAAGAACGGTAGCTTTAAAGGAATGCATACTGTACATGGTTAAAAAAATCTTAGGAATAGTATCAGGAGGATTAAAGCAGTGGAAGGTGTAAACCGTACACCCATTCAGCACATTTTAAAGCAAAATTTACTCACTGCTATCATGTATAAGGAATTTAAGTGCTTGCTGATTTTAAACTGAATGAGAAATCTATAGAAAATCAATTGTTTATGCCATTACTATTATTTCCTGATTAAAGGTAAGAGTAACTGTAATGCCCGTAATGCAATGACCGGTCCAGAACCTGGTCTAAACATTCAGAAAAACCAAGCCCGCTCAGCCATTAATAAATGGGTCAATACCGCACACCAACTAAGGTGGAGAAACTACAATCAAGCAACACACTGCAAAAGATTGCTAAAAACTCCGAATCCACAAACCACCAAAACCCTGCTGAGACTGAACAGAACTCGAATCAAGCAAGTAGTCAGTCTACTAACAGGCACTGGAGCATTCAGAGAATTTATGCACAGGATCAATATCTATAGAGATGAACCTGTTTGCAGACTATGCCAAGAGGGTGATGAAACAGCCTATCATATCCTCTTTGAATGCCCAGCATTAGAGCGTAAAAGACACCAACTCGATTGGAGCCTGAACTCTATTGACAACCGCAAGCTAGTAGGGGACATTGCAAGTCTAGTAAAAGATACGGATGTCGGCCTGCTAACTTGAAAACTCCCGACAGTACAAAAAGCCCAAAGGGCTGACGTGCGCATGCCAGCAAAAGGCAGTCGTGGAATATAAATCTAACTGTAATTTGCTTATGTTATTGGAAAACAACATGTGGATTGATAGACAGGTTGCACATGGCTACATGCTTGCTCGATCTCAACTAGCTGGATTTTAATTTGTTATGCTGGTTTAATTGGAGCAGATTAAAAATATTGTAATGATGCGCTCTACTCAATATAAGGCTTTAGTAAAATATAAATAATAAATAGGGCAAATCACCACAATTTTTAAATCAATTAGTTTTAATCAAGAATTCTGTGTCATAGCTCAGGGCTCATTAAAAAGATGTTGTAATAATTGTTAGTTAAATAAATGGTTTATTACTCGTTATATTTTACTCATTTGCAATTAATTAGGGCATAGCTCCGGTTTAGCATAAGAAAAACTTTTGTCTCAGGGCGAGGTTCAACAAAAAACGTTGTATTTAGAGTTTCCAAGTCCCGGGACCAAAAGTGTTTTCGGGACTTACGAACTAAATCTTAAGTCCCGGGACTAGTCCCGAAGATCCCGAAAATGGTCCCGAAAGGAGAATAGTGTTCAGGTGAAATTTCCGAATGCAATTTCCACAGAAAAGCAAGTGTTTTAAATTAAATAAGGTACTTCTGAGCTGATAATTTGCGTTGGGGCTCGTCTATAACTTCATTGCTTTCTTCTGGTACTAAAAATGTCGCTCTTCATCTTTTGATTTTGTTTGAACTGCAAAGTGATTGTGTAATCCTTTCGTCAGGCTGCCTCGGATTATGATAATTTTATAGGAACAAACTTTACATTTCGCCAATTGTTTATCTTCAATATATAAAATTGTTGCCATATTGACTTCAAATCGTTATTTTTTTAATGTAGAATGAAGGTAGGTTGCGAATCGGAATTCATTCTAATTGTAACGCTTTAGCAGACAAATAAGGAACACATTTAATACCCAAAAATATAAATTATTCAGCTTCTTCGCACATAATTTTAAAAGTCTACAAATTTGGTTACCTTACTGTTACTACGGACACACACGACTACGCGTAAAATATATTTAAATCCAACAAAAGAACTAGACAAATACATAAATAGAAGAAGATATGCAAATGTGGCTGAAACAACACACAGGTTTAATTCTAACCTACCGAAAATAATACCTCTCCTGAGTCTCCTGCCTACGCAAAAGGCAAATAATGCAGAATGTGCAAAAGGCATGAGTAATACGCCGGACGCCGGTGAATACCCGCCCTAATTCTCTGATATCGAGTATACGCAAGCATGTTGACATGGTCCCGGGACTTTGCCTGGGCTGGCTGTGGTCCCGGGACTCGGTTTCTGTGGTAGAATCCCGGGACCGGATCCCGGGACTGGAAACCCTAGTTGTATTATAAATGCTTTTGTGTATGATAAATTCACTAGTATGGCAGATGCTTCAATTCGTATTTGACAGCTCTTTAACCTCAAAATTGATGGCAACAACAAAATGGTCTGCACGTACAAGAAAATAGCATAATCTGAATTTTAAAAACACCAAAAATGACAAAAATACATCAGGTAAATATTATGCAAATTATGTGACGTAACTTCCGGCTAACCTGGTATTGTTTCAGTGACGCAAACCGCCGCGCGATGTCCATTTGTTCTATTTCCGCAAAATCGTGCAAAATCGGCTTCAAACCACAAATGCGAAGAACGCCATCTCGATTACCCGACCACGTTCACGACCTCGTACGATGTGTGATCTTGACGAAACCAAAATTTTACGGGCCTGCTCCAACTGCTTCCTGAAATTTTACCTTTGAAAGTGGTGGTCCGATGCTGGCTACATTTTCTAGTGACGCCACGGCAATTACACACTTGGTGATAGCCAAAATTTCTACACTCAGGTACACAGGAAGGACTACTCCAAGCGTAGCACATACGATTCTTGCTGGCCGATGTCTCTGCTACTTATAAAGGGGCTCCGAAGTTGATCGCACTGTAGGACGCACCTGGTGAAATCTTGCTGAGCTGATTGATTACAGTTTTGATATACTATTTTTGCTTAAATACTAAACTATCTTTACTTGGGAATTGTCACTTTTACACTTTGCTATGCTTTTATTCACTTGAATCTTAATTGCACTGATTTATATGAGTTTATTTAGCACTGCACTAATTGTCTGTGTCCTTTCGATAGATTGCCTTTTTCATTGCTCTTTATAATACTTGCTTTGCTCGAACTGCTCCTTTACCCGTCAATTATCTTGCCATTTGTGGGCTTATAAACTTTTAATACTCACAACGCTCAAACAATTTCTGTACTTCACAAACCATCTTCGTATTACTTTAAAATGCATATCGCTGTATTGATTTCACCCAACTCAAACGTGTCAGCTACATAATTCAAGCTGCATTTGCCATTCCAAACATCTATTATGACTGAAACTGAAACGTAACCCTTTCGAATTCTGCCTTATTTAATGCCAACCTTTCTCTCTTAAATTATAGTTACCGCTGCTCATATAAAGTTCATTTATTAGTGTAAAATACTGACTATCTTCCAATAAATAACATATTTTATTCTGTGCTCATTTTGAAATTATTCAGTTTCGTTTTAATTAGGCAATCAGAATTGCTGTGGGCAGTAAACCATTACAATATAATTCATGAAAAAAGTTTGAACTAGTTGGACTACTTATTTCATAGCTGCAACGAAGTTTAATTTTCCATCCATCGTGATGTAGTTTTGAAAAATAGGTATTTGTTTATTAACAATTAACTGATGTTTAAGGAAAATTAGGTTACATGGAATCATATGATTATCCGTTTTTATCGTTTTGATTTGCAACAATAGTGCCCAATTATTTATTAACATCCTGTACAAAACTAGTAAAGATTTAATTTCATAAAGTATAACATAAAGCTTGAAAAACCTAAATACTTCTACAGACTGGAGAAGTGCAATAGTAGTCCGTATGTATACAAAAGCTGATAATAGAGAATTACAAACTCTAGGAGAATAATTTCATTGCTAAATACCCGAGGCAACATATATGAATTCTTAAAACAAGGTTGAGAAGCATAATGGAAAACCAATTGGAAGGAACTCATTATGCACTCTGTCGAAACAAAAGATCCACTCTTAATATTAAGACAGATATTGAAAAAAATTCGGGTATAGCAGAACAGATGTGCTTTATAGAGTAAGAAAATGTCTTCGATACATCTAATAGGCAAAGACTGTGGAATGGTTTAAAAGAACCGTTTATATGCAGGGACAAGGAACTATGTAAGAGAAATCTGCAGTATTTGATACAAGAGCCTTCTGGTATGGCTGCCACGCAAATAGTTGGTCCCGGATGTCATAATAACATTATGATAGTCGTTAGTGGGGTTAGAAGTCCCTATAAAATGTACAGCGACGCCTATAATGGGCCCAACGGCTGTTGGCTGAGTACGAAATGAATGAATGAATACTCTATTGAGTAGAAATTGCAATGTGCACATGCAAAAAATGATTTTATAGCAACGCCCTAATTGAGTCATCATTTAATTAGAAACTTTGGACAAGACAGTGAAAAGGCAAGTTAGACGGTTATAAATTGCTTATATTTATATTATATAAAAATGTAGTTTCTATTCTTTGCAAAAAATATGTTTTGGTTGTATGAATTTTAGTTTTTTATTTAACATGGTAGGTACTATTGAAAAAATATTTCGCACGATACTTAATCTAGTTACTTGGTTTTATCCACAGTGGCTTAGTGTGTATCCGACAATCTCGCTACCTATAAATTTTCACATTTTGGGGTTATTGTTGTATTACTAGCTTTTTCAGGTTATGTTAACACATGGTGCTTCTTCCGCAACCAACTTCATCGGCCTCGCTTAGAACGTGATTCGGCATTTTAAGTTTTGATGGCAGAATGTCAGTTGTGTAACTGACAATTCAGTAACTTTAGTCCACTCGATAAAACCATACATACACAAGGCAAACAAACCGTGCGAAATATTTTTTCTGCAATAGTATCTACCTTTAATAACGTACAGGTTTTGGTGTTCTCAATATTGAAATACTTTGTATTTAGTGTGTGGGGCAGAGTTAAAACGCTGGCTACACTCGCGTTTTAAGCCCCACAAGTGACTAAAGATGATTTACGCATGTGTATCACCATACCTCTTAATAATGCACAACACTACATGCCGTGTTAAACCGGCCAAAGTACCAAGGCTTCAATCAACGGTTTACTATTTTCTGGTTTTTCTAAACAAACTTCCAATTACTTTTAATAGGGATATTATCACAGAAAATAATCACTTATTATGCCTATTGGTTGTGTTTTTTAAAACTACGAGCACAAGTACAGTTCATTTAATAATGAGGATTCATTACTGAGTGGGTCCACATGCTCCGTTTAAACACACCCTTACAAATCGATTTTCCGAGTTCGGTGCCCGATGCAAGTTCGGGTGACCTTCGTGGCAGGAACATCTGCGCGCATTTCAAACGAGCGAAACTTTCTATTTTAAATGCGGTACACGCCGCGGGCTATAACTAGTTGTCCAATGTTTTATTTACGATGGAATCTAGAAAGGCCGGTAAATATAAAAATTATTGTAAATGTAAATTAGGTAATCTGCATTAAACAACAGGTTTGTCTTGATAAGAAAAACTTCACCCTAGTAACTGGTAGCCATTTTGAGTGGTTAAAAATTGTAACCACGTTACTACTGACGACGTGACTAATAAAATCATGTTATTAAACAGTCATTTTACAAACTTAAAACTGCCAACTAAAAGTCAATTTTACACACTGTCCTAGATAAAATAGATATTTATGCATTAAGGGAGATATGAATTTGTTTTTTCCCTGAGGTTGACATGTGTTACAGACCGAGGGCCTCTGGTAAGTCAACCGATGATAAAGAACATGAATATCTCCCGTGGTGCATACAATATTTTATCTACTAGTATATTCGTAAAAATAGTATGAAATTTCAAAAAATGTCATGACTTTTAAAATTAGAATATGTAAGTAACATCAAGGATTGTCTCATTGTACGGTTGCGCAGACGTTAGTTGTAGTTGCATGGTTACCACGAGTTTGAGGGAGAAATAATTTGACAACTCCCTTGGGACTATGACGAAAATGTACAATATCATGTTGCTAGTAAATAATAGTATATTATATAATGAGGGACTAAATAAAGTGCATCATTATTTAGGCACTTTAATCCTGTGTGATATACGCTATTTTTTGCACTTTTGGGAACATTATCAAACATTTGCAACATTTGGAATCTGTCAATTTTGAAACTGAATTGCAGCAGGCCGTGGATAGTCTGAATCAGTTGGCAGTACTGAAGTGTATTGTCAGTATATGTCAAATTCGAGATTTGCAGGTTAAGTTTTGCGTCAGTGTGTGTCAAATGACCCTAGAGACTAAAGTAAAAATGTTACCGTAACTATGGTAAATGTATGTACACACGAGGTTAGTAGGTTAGGTTTTGTTTGTCATTTGACACACACTGACGCAAAACTTAACCTGCAAATGTGGAATTTGACATAGACTGACAATACACTTCAGTACTGCCAACTGATTCAGGCTATCCAAGACCTGCTGTAAAATTCTAATTGTCAGTTTCCAAATTGACAGATTCCAAATTTTTCAAGTATTTGATGATAATCTTCCCAAAAGTGCAAAAAATAGCATATATGACACGGGACTAAAGTGCCTAAATCCCTTGAGTGATTATTTATAATATTCACTCGCGGGATTTAATGATGCACTTTGGTCCCTCATGATATAATATACTATTTTTTCGTTGACCGCTTGTTAATTTCAATATTAATGAATTATTTTTTCTAAAAAAGGATGGATTAATAGACGTCATTAATACACTGTTTTTGATTAATACACTCTTTTTCATTAATTAACTGTTTTTGTGATTTTGACGTTTTGATGATATATTGCATGGAGGTTAGTTTAGAAAAAATTTTGTAATCAACTCGTTTGTTAATGGGCGATTAATAATCTCAACTATTAAAGGCACTCACTCGCTATCGTTCGTTCGTGCTGTAAACAGTTTCGATTATTAATCGCCTTCGTTAACACACTTGTTGGTTAAATAACTATTTCACGTCTGGGAAATAAACACGGTTTCTACGATACCAAAGTCGTGACAGAAATAATGAATTATTCCCTAAAGGAGAGAAATGAGAGTTTTCATTATGACTGAAACAACAATTATGTCAAATTCGAGGTTATCAGGTTAGGTTTTGTGTCAAAACCATATATTTTTACTTCTATATTGCTAGCAGCTATGAGTGGGGAGGTCACAGCATAAGTGAGACAGACAACCAACTCTTCAATGTATAATGGTGAGCTGTGCGCAAGCACGTCGTCCACGCAGTGGTGAAGTGAACCTCACGGTCAAGTTTAAAATTCGCTTCTAAAAACGGAGTTCGAATTCTCACGCATACACACGAGACGCGTAGTACGACAAGCGAAACTATGTCGGCCCCGTAATGTTTTCGCGCGTTCCCAGGCCCTACTAGCAATATAGTAGTATAAATATATGGTCACAACTGATGTAAAACCTAACCTGATAATCTCGAATTTGACATGGACTTAAAATTGACCGCAGGGTAACCAACATTAACAGTGTCAACCTAAGAAAAAATCACTATCATTTACGGTCACCCGGTATTTTTCAATTCAAAATAACCTGCTAACCTCGAATTTGACATAGACTTAAAATACCAACATTAACAGTGTCGACCCAAGAAAAAAACCATAACCATTTATGGTCACCCAGTATTATCAAATAAGGAGCTACACTATCCATAGAGAAATTTAAACGCCTATCATTAGTAAATACTTCAGTTTTGAAAAACTTCTTTCGACCTCACATGAGGTCATCGGCGCATACTTGCACGCCATGACGTCCGCAAGTTCACACCCGGTTGGACAATTGCCAATTTCGCCTTTCAGCATCTTCGATGATTACTGCATAGGAAGCCATCCTGTTTCTTTTGAGAATGGCACTCATTTCTTCCTGCATTATTTTTCCGGTAGTGCCTAGCCATTGTTGCGGGTCATCGACCTTAGTACCTGGCACTCACCAAAACTTCTGCATGTTTATTTTTAAATTTGTAAGTCCTTTTGTTGTGAATTAGCCACATAATATTGATTTTGATTGAAATATAGCATTAAAATATGGCATTTATTCAAACTATAGCATTTATCAAGAAAAGAGGCATTTCATAGCATTTATGGCACCAACAAATGTGGTTCATTCCACCCCTTACTACGTGAAACGCCTAAATACGACATCTGGCCCTAAAGGGACCTACAGTAAGAAACATGGCAAAATGGCATTTAGCGGACTCTGGTCATAACACAGACATGGATGCCTTACTGCAGCTTCTCGAAAATATGATAATGTCTGCAGGTTGAAGAGTACTGGTCGCAATGGTTTGCAAGAATAATTTCTACACTTGTTTATACGGTATTATCACAAGAGCACTTTTTAACTTCAAAATTTCATCACCTAGTCGACTTTGGGTCTTTAGAAGGTTCCAGGATTTATAACGAAAACGATTTAACAATACAAGAACGAAAAATACAACCTGAATTGAGCAGAATTTTAAGAGAAGAAAGAAGCAACGGGAGAAAGACAGCTGTTGGTTATCAAAGAATCTATATAAACAGAAAAAAATGACTGGAACTTCCGAGACACAGGGGGTAATGGAAGCTAGATCAGAGACCAGAGACCAGAGAAACGGACTAACAGCAAGCAAAAAACTACTAGCGGAAGTAATCAAGTTTGGAACCTAGATGACGACCCAAGCAGCGATAGGAAGTCGAATAATCTAAAGACAATAATGGAAAAAGAAAAAAGGGACAAAAAAATATAGATAGCAACTTGGAATATAATGACCATCGATAGTAAAGTATCAGAAATAGTAGAACAAATGAAAATACTAAACATACATACCTTAGAGACCAGCAAAATTAAAGAAAAAAGGTACAGGAGCAAAAATATTAGATTAGAACTACATATTAATATATTCACGAGTAGAAGAGACTAACAGGGAGGAATGGGCATTAATATCCACCACAAAGATAAAAAAACACTGTAACGGGTTATAAAGCAATAAAATCCAAAATAATAAAATTATTACGTTTAACTCTTAAAGAATGAATAGATTTAATACAAATTTATGCACCAACAAACGACGCACCAGAAAATGTAAAGACAGAATTTTATGAAAAACTACAGGAAATCGCAGAGACCAAGAGAGAAAAACTGGAACACCTATTTATAATGGGCGATTGAAACAGAAATGGTAAGAAATTGATAAAGTTCCCTTATTCTACTTTCTATTAGGCTCGTTCTGTCCAGACTATGGCATTTAATTGTTAAATTCATGTTACTCCCTCTCGCCATCTTTTGTTGGGACGTTCTATGCTCCTTCTTCCTAGTTGTCAGTTATCTCTAGCAATTTTTATGAGTCTTGTTTCATTCATCCTTTATATTAAAAGTACCGCGTGGCACAGTGGTAAGGGCGTCAGGCTTGCAATAAGCGAGTCCTTGGTTCGAATCCATGGGCAGGCCGGATGTTTCCACAGTCCATTGGATCGGTATCGGGCCCGGTCACCATTCGTTGTTGGGATAGAATTAACGGCGCTCTTCCTGGAAGACTGGTCTATGGGAAAGAGTAACCTGACCACACACAACACATGCTACATACAATATACACACGATATGCTGTGACCTGTAATTGGTTTCGTTCTTGTAACTGTTGGTCGCAGCTTGAATAAATTTAAAAAAAAGTGCTTGCTCCACTCTCTTTTTTTTCCACTGATTCAATCTGTTGTGTGTGGTACTTGGTATGATTCGTGAATGTTAACAGTCCTTACACTGTGCAAAAGAAATATAGAAAAGTGATTAAAGATTAGGAAATGTAAATGAGAAACTTTAGAGAAAATTATAATTGGAACTGCGACAGAAATACACGGAATAAGCAAAATAAATAATCGCTTCAAAAGAACAAAATGGTGGAAGAAAGTGAGATGAAAGAAAAACCTTGGAAAAAATATATGAAGACCAAAAAGGGCCAAAACAAAGAATATTACGTAAACAGAAAAACAGTACACCGCAAATAAGAAATATCAAAAACAAAAACAATAGATCAGAACAAAGGAAATTGCACAAACGTGAAGGAAGCATTACGAAGAGAAATTTGTGAAAAAAGAAATGGAATAGGGTTACATGAAGAACAAGATGCAGGAAATCCACAAAAACACGACGGGACAGAGTGAGGAATGAGACCGCTAGAGAAATATGTTGGAGACCATGTACAGCGTAAGAAGACAACAAGAATTGCACATGAACACATGCAGTAATGATACAGATTCCAACAGGACAATTAGACAGTAGAAGGCCTAAAAAACGTTGGGAGGGATAGCTGGACATCCATCAAAAACCTAACAACGGTAAATCAGCTGGAACAGACAGTATTAACATGGAATTACTAAAACTAGGAAAGCAACTAATAGCAAGTTTAACAAAAATATTTATAATGGCTAGGGACGAACCGAAAATCCCAAAAGAATGTGCGAAAATAGTTATGTATTTACTATACAAGTGAGATAAGAGCAAGTGTGTAAGTTACAAACAAAATAGTGTCAAATGAGTGACGTAATAAGTCCTTATCCAAGCAGTTGTAGACAAATGTCATTATGTCATTCATGTTATACTATTTCAATTACGTAATGAAGGCATTACACCACTAATGGTGTAATGAAGTTCATTACCTAATGGAAATGTCAAATGCGTGACGTAATAAGTCCTTATCCAAGCAGTTGCAGATAAATGTTATTATGTCATTCATTTGACACAATTTCAGTTAGGTAATGACGTCACTAGTGGTGTAATGGCTTCATTACCTAACTGAAATAGTGTCAAATGAATGACATAATAAGTCCTTATCCAAGCAGTTGTAGATAAATGTCATTATGTTATTCATTTGACACTTTTTCTGTTAGGTAATGAAGCCATTACCGCATTAGTGGTGTAATGAACTTTATTACCTAATGGAAATAGTGTCAAATGAATGGAACTTCATTACCTAATGGAAATAGTGTCAAATGCGTGACGTAATAAGTCCTTATCCAAGCAGTTGCAGATAAATGTTATTATGTCATTCATTTGACACTATTTCAGTTAGGTAATGAAGTCACTAGTGGTGTAATGGCTTCATTACCTAACTGAAATAGTGTCAAATGAATGACATAATAAGTCTTTATCCAAGCAGTTGTAGATAAATGTCATTATGTTATTCATATGACACTTTTTCTGTTAGGTAATGAAGCCATTACCTCATTAGTGGTGTGATCAACTTCATTACCTAACGGAAATAGTGTCAAATGAGTGGAGCTTCAATACCTAACGGAAATAGTGTCAAATGAGTGACGTAATTAAGTCCTTATCCAAGCAGTTGTAGATAAATGATATTGTCATTCATTTGACACTATTTCAGTTAGGTGACGAAGCCACTAGTGGTGTAATGGCTTCATTACCTAATTGAAATAGTGTCAAATGAATGACATAATAAGTCTTTATCTAAGCAGTTGTAGATAAATGCCATTATGTCATTCATTTGACACTTTTTCGGTTAGGTAATGAAGCCATTCCATCATTAGTGGTGTAATGAACTTCATTACCTAACGGAAATAGTGTCAAATGAGTGGAACTTCATTACCTAACGGAAATAGTGTCAAATGCGTGACGTAATAAGTCCTTATCCAAGCAGTTGCAGATAAATGTTATTATGTCATTCATTTAACACTATTTCAGTTAGGTAATGAAGTCACTAGTGGTGTAATGGCTTCATGACCTAACTGAAATAGTGTCAAATGAATGACATAATAAGTCCTTATCCAAGCAGATGTAGATAAATGCCATTATGTCATTCATTTGACACTTTTTCGGTTAGGTAATGAAGTCATTACCTCATTAGTGGTGTGATGAACTTCATTACCTAACGGAAATAGTGTCAAATGAGTGGAACTTCAATACCTAACGGAAATAGTGTCAAATGAGTGACGTAATTAAGTCCTTATCCAAGCAATTGTAGATAAATGATATTGTCATTCATTTGACACTATTTCAGTTAGGTGACGAAGCCACTAGTGGTGTAATGGCTTCATTACCTAACTGAAATAGTGTCAAATGAATGACATAATAAGTCTTTATCCAAGCAGTTGTAGATAAATGTCATTATGTTATTCATATGACACTTTTTCTGTTAGGTAATGAAGCCATTAACTCATTAGTGGTGTGATCAACTTCATTACCTAACGGAAATAGTGTCAAATGAGTGGAGCTTCAATACCTAACGGAAATAGTGTCAAATGAGTGACGTAATTAAGTCCTTATTCAAGCAGTTGTAGATAAATGATATTGTCATTCATTTGACACTATTTCAGTTAGGTGACGAAGCCACTAGTGGTGTAATGGCTTCATTACCTAACTGAAATAGTGTCAAATGAATGACATAATAAGTCTTTATCCAAGCAGTTGTAGATAAATGTCATTATGTTATTCATTTGACACTTTTTCTGTTAGGTAATGAAGCCATTACCTCATTAGTGGTGTAATGAACTTCATTACCTAACGGAAATAGTGTCAAATAAGTGACGTAATTAATTCCTTATCCAAGCAGTTGTAGATAAATGTTATTATGTCATTCATTTGACACTATTTCAGTTAAGTAATGAATGACATAAGTCTTTATCCAAGCAGTTGTAGATAAATGTCATTATGTCATTCATTTGACACTTTTTCTGTTAGGTAATGAAGCCATTCCATCATTAGCGGTGTAATGAACTTCATTACCTAACAGAAATGGTGTCAAATGAGTGGATCTTCATTACCTAATGGAAATAGTGTCAAATGCGTGACGTAATAAGTCCTTATCCAAGCAGTTGCAGATAAATGTTATTATGTCATTCATTTGACACTATTTCAGTTAGGTAATGAAGTCACTAGTGGTGTAATGGTTTCATTACCTAACTGAAATAGTGTCAAATGAATGACATAATAAGTCCTTATCCAAGCAGTTGTAGATAAATGTCATTATGTTATTCATTTGACACTTTTTCTTTTAGGTAATGAAACCATTACCTCATTAGTGGTGTGATGAACTTCATTACCTAACGGAAATAGTGTCAAATGAGTGGAACTTCAATACCTAACGGAAATAGTGTCAAATGAGTGATGTAATTCAGTCCTTATCCAAGCAGTTGTAGATAAATGAATGACATAATAAGTCCTTATCCAAGCAGTTGTAGATAAATGTCATTATGTTATTCATTTGACACTGTTTCTGTTAGGTAATGAAGCCATTACCTCATTAGTGGTGTAATGAACTTCATTACCTAACGGAAATAGTGTCAAATGAGTGGAACTTCATTACCTAATGGAAATAGTGTCAAATGCGTGACGTAATTAAGTCCTTATCCAAGCAGTTGCAGATAAATGTTATTATGTCATTCATTTGACACTTTTTCTGTTAGGTAATGAAGCCATTCCATCATTAACGGTGTAATGAACTTCATTACCTAACGGAAATAGTGTCAAATGAGTGGAACTTCATTACCTAATGGAAATAGTGTCAAATGCGTGACGTAATAAGTACTTATACATGCAGTTGCAGATAAATGTTATTATGTCATTCATTTGACACTATTTCAGTTAGATAATGAAGTCACTAGTGGCGTAATGGCTTCATTACCTAACTGAAATAGTGTCAAATGAATGACATAATAAGTCCAAGCAGTTGTAGATAAATGTCATTATGTTATTCATTTGACACTTTTTCTGTTAGGTAATGAAGCCATTACATCATTAGTGGTGTAATGAACTTCATTACCTAACGGAAATAGTGTCAAATGAGTGTCGTAATTAATTCTTTATCCAAGCAGTTGTAGATAAATGTTATTATGTCATTCATTTGACACTATTTCAGTTAAGTAATGAATGACATAATAAGTCTATCCAAGCAGTTGTAGATAAATGTCATTATGTCATTCATTTGACACTTTTTCTGTTAGGTAATGAAGCCATTCCATCATTAGCGGTGTAATGAACTTCATTACCTAACAGAAATAGTGTCAAATGAGTGCATCTTCATTACCTAATGGAAATAGTGTCAAATGCGTGACGTAATAAGTCCTTATCCAAGCAGTTGCAGATAAATGTTATCATGTCAATCATTTGACACTATTTCAGTTAGGTAATGAAGTCACTAGTGGTGTAATGGCTTCATTACCTAACTGAAATAGTGCCAAATGAATGACATAATAAGTCCTTATCCAAGCAGTTGTAGATAAATTTCATTAGGTTATTCATTTGACGCTTTTTCTGTTAGGTAATGAAGCCATTACCTCATTAGTGGTGTGATGAACTTCATTACCTAACGGAAATAGTGTCAAATGAGTGGAACTTCAATACGTAACGGAAATAGTGTCAAATGAGTGACGTAATTAAGTCCTTATCCAAGCAGTTTTAGATAAATGTTATTATGTCATTCATTTGACACTATTTCAGTTAGGTAATGAAGCCATTCCATCATTAGTGGTGTAATGAACTTCATCGTCCCGGGTGGTGTAGCTTGAACAAGCGTCCACGTTCGATCAGCTGAGTTAAGCAACACTCTTTCTGGTCAGAACTTGGATGGGAGTTCCACGGCTGCATCTCTCGGCGCCTCGTGATACGGCTGTCACGGAAATAGTTGGTCCCGGCGGTCATAGCAACATGACAGTCGTTAGTGGGGTTGGAAGTCCCCATAAATGCACAGCGACGCCTATAATTGGCCTAACGGCTGTTGGCTGAGTGCGAAATAAATAAATAAATAAATAAATTACCTAACGGAAATAGTGTCAAATGAGTGGAACTTCATTACCTAACGGAAATAGTGTCAAATGAGTGACTTAATAAGTCCTTATCCAAGCAGTTGTAGATAAATGTGATTATGTTATTCATATGACACTTTTTCTGTTAGGTAATGAAGCCATTACCTCATTAGTGGTGTGATCAACTTCATTACCTAACGGAAATAGTGTCAAATGAGTGGAGCTTCAATACCTAACGGAAATAGTGTCAAATGAGTGACGTAATTAAGTCCTTATCCAAGCAGTTGTAGATAAATGATATTGTCATTCATTTGACACTATTTCAGTTAGGTGACGAAGCCACTAGTGGTGTAATGGCTTCATTACCTAATTGAAATAGTGTCAAATGAATGACATAATAAGTCTTTATCTAAGCAGTTGTAGATAAATGCCATTATGTCATTCATTTGACACTTTTTCGGTTAGGTAATGAAGCCATTCCATCATTAGTGGTGTAATGAACTTCATTACCTAACGGAAATAGTGTCAAATGAGTGGAACTTCATTACCTAACGGAAATAGTGTCAAATGCGTGACGTAATAAGTCCTTATCCAAGCAGTTGCAGATAAATGTTATTATGTCATTCATTTAACACTATTTCAGTTAGGTAATGAAGTCACTAGTGGTGTAATGGCTTCATGACCTAACTGAAATAGTGTCAAATGAATGACATAATAAGTCCTTATCCAAGCAGATGTAGATAAATGCCATTATGTCATTCATTTGACACTTTTTCGGTTAGGTAATGAAGTCATTACCTCATTAGTGGTGTGATGAACTTCATTACCTAACGGAAATAGTGTCAAATGAGTGGAACTTCAATACCTAACGGAAATAGTGTCAAATGAGTGACGTAATTAAGTCCTTATCCAAGCAATTGTAGATAAATGATATTGTCATTCATTTGACACTATTTCAGTTAGGTGACGAAGCCACTAGTGGTGTAATGGCTTCATTACCTAACTGAAATAGTGTCAAATGAATGACATAATAAGTCTTTATCCAAGCAGTTGTAGATAAATGTCATTATGTTATTCATATGACACTTTTTCTGTTAGGTAATGAAGCCATTAACTCATTAGTGGTGTGATCAACTTCATTACCTAACGGAAATAGTGTCAAATGAGTGGAGCTTCAATACCTAACGGAAATAGTGTCAAATGAGTGACGTAATTAAGTCCTTATTCAAGCAGTTGTAGATAAATGATATTGTCATTCATTTGACACTATTTCAGTTAGGTGACGAAGCCACTAGTGGTGTAATGGCTTCATTACCTAACTGAAATAGTGTCAAATGAATGACATATTAAGTCTTTATCCAAGCAGTTGTAGATAAATGTCATTATGTTATTCATTTGACACTTTTTCTGTTAGGTAATGAAGCCATTACCTCATTAGTGGTGTAATGAACTTCATTACCTAACGGAAATAGTGTCAAATAAGTGACGTAATTAATTCCTTATCCAAGCAGTTGTAGATAAATGTTATTATGTCATTCATTTGACACTATTTCAGTTAAGTAATGAATGACATAATAAGTCTTTATCCAAGCAGTTGTAGATAAATGTCATTATGTCATTCATTTGACACTTTTTCTGTTAGGTAATGAAGCCATTCCATCATTAGCGGTGTAATGAACTTCATTACCTAACAGAAATGGTGTCAAATGAGTGGATCTTCATTACCTAATGGAAATAGTGTCAAATGCGTGACGTAATAAGTCCTTATCCAAGCAGTTGCAGATAAATGTTATTATGTCATTCATTTGACACTATTTCAGTTAGGTAATGAAGTCACTAGTGGTGTAATGGTTTCATTACCTAACTGAAATAGTGTCAAATGAATGACATAATAAATCCTTATCCAAGCAGTTGTAGATAAATGTCATTATGTTATTCATTTGACACTTTTTCTTTTAGGTAATGAAACCATTACCTCATTAGTGGTGTGATGAACTTCATTACCTAACGGAAATAGTGTCAAATGAGTGGAACTTCAATACCTAACGGAAATAGTGTCAAATGAGTGATGTAATTCAGTCCTTATCCAAGCAGTTGTAGATAAATGAATGACATAATAAGTCCTTATCCAAGCAGTTGTAGATAAATGTCATTATGTTATTCATTTGACACTGTTTCTGTTAGGTAATGAAGCCATTACCTCATTAGTGGTGTAATGAACTTCATTACCTAACGGAAATAGTGTCAAATGAGTGGAACTTCATTACCTAATGGAAATAGTGTCAAATGCGTGACGTAATTAAGTCCTTATCCAAGCAGTTGCAGATAAATGTTATTATGTCATTCATTTGACACTTTTTCTGTTAGGTAATGAAGCCATTCCATCATTAACGGTGTAATGAACTTCATTACCTAACGGAAATAGTGTCAAATGAGTGGAACTTCATTACCTAATGGAAATAGTGTCAAATGCGTGACGTAATAAGTACTTATACATGCAGTTGCAGATAAATGTTATTATGTCATTCATTTGACACTATTTCAGTTAGATAATGAAGTCACTAGTGGCGTAATGGCTTCATTACCTAACTGAAATAGTGTCAAATGAATGACATAATAAGTCCAAGCAGTTGTAGATAAATGTCATTATGTTATTCATTTGACACTTTTTCTGTTAGGTAATGAAGCCATTACATCATTAGTGGTGTAATGAACTTCATTACCTAACGGAAATAGTGTCAAACGAGTGTCGTAATTAATTCTTTATCCAAGCAGTTGTAGATAAATGTTATTATGTCATTCATTTGACACTATTTCAGTTAAGTAATGAATGACATAATAAGTCTATCCAAGCAGTTGTAGATAAATGTCATTATGTCATTCATTTGACACTTTTTCTGTTAGGTAATGAAGCCATTCCATCATTAGCGGTGTAATGAACTTCATTACCTAACAGAAATAGTGTCAAATGAGTGCATCTTCATTACCTAATGGAAATAGTGTCAAATGCGTGACGTAATAAGTCCTTATCCAAGCAGTTGCAGATAAATGTTATCATGTCAATCATTTGACACTATTTCAGTTAGGTAATGAAGTCACTAGTGGTGTAATGGCTTCATTACCTAACTGAAATAGTGCCAAATGAATGACATAATAAGTCCTTATCCAAGCAGTTGTAGATAAATTTCATTAGGTTATTCATTTGACGCTTTTTCTGTTAGGTAATGAAGCCATTACCTCATTAGTGGTGTGATGAACTTCATTACCTAACGGAAATAGTGTCAAATGAGTGGAACTTCAATACGTAACGGAAATAGTGTCAAATGAGTGACGTAATTAAGTCCTTATCCAAGCAGTTTTAGATAAATGTTATTATGTCATTCATTTGACACTATTTCAGTTAGGTAATGAAGCCATTCCATCATTAGTGGTGTAATGAACTTCATCGTCCCGGGTGGTGTAGCTTGAACAAGCGTCCACGTTCGATCAGCAGAGTTAAGCAACACTCTTTCTGGTCAGAACTTGGATGGGAGTTCCACGGCTGCATCTCTCGGCGCCTCGTGATACGGCTGTCACGGAAATAGTTGGTCCCGGCGGTCATAGCAACATGACAGTCGTTAGTGGGGTTGGAAGTCCCCATAAATGCACAGCGACGCCTATAATTGGCCTAACGGCTGTTGGCTGAGTGCGAAATAAATAAATAAATAAATAAATTACCTAACGGAAATAGTGTCAAATGAGTGGAACTTCATTACCTAACGGAAATAGTGTCAAATGAGTGACTTAATAAGTCCTTATCCAAGCAGTTGTAGATAAATGTGATTATGTTATTCATTTGATACTATTTCAGTTAGGTAATGAAGCCATTACACCACTAGTGTTGTCCTTATCCAAGCAGTTTCAGATAAATATAATAATGCCACTATATAAAATAGGGAGCACCCGTGAATGCAAAAATTATAGAACAATATGCGTATCATCTGTAGTACTAAAACTACACACTAAAATACTCGAAAAACAACTAAGAAAAGAGTCAGAGGGAAAATTAAAGAAGAGCAAGTGGCTTTGAGACCGGGGTCATGTAAAGACAAATAGAGTAACATCGGATAGCTTTCACATAAATAAAGACGTGAAGCAAGGACTGTCTGAGCCCACTGCTGTTTATACTTGCCATGCATGAAGTTATGGGAAAATGCAATTCAATGCTAAATCATAAGTAGTAAATAAACATCTTCAACCAGTCATATTCAACAATGCAGATAACAAAAAGCTAAGAGTTAAAAAAATAAATATAAAAAAGTAAACTAATGAAGATAAGCAAGAAATATATACCAATGGAAACTGTAAGTACAGACAATAACAAATTAGAGGAAGTAGAGAGCTACAAATATTTAGGAACAATAATAACAAATGACGGAAAGTGAGACAAAGAAATAGAAAATAAAATAACTAAAACAAACCAAATATATTATACAATAAATAACATATTAGTAGGTAAAAAAAATAAGTAAAAAGACAATAGTAATTTATTATACAAGACGATAAAGTTAAATTTTATCCACGAGTGAATCGTTTAACGTCGAGACGAAGTCGAGACGTTAATGGTTCAAGAGTGGATAGACATAACTTTATCGTCGTGTATAATACAATTTTCTATAGCAAGAACTTTAACAATTTCAAAAGAAATAATGACAGTCAATCACATTTCAAAATGTCAGTAGCTAGATTGGGTTGCTACGATAATACGAAGCTGTCATATTTAATTTAAACAAAATTTAGAAAATTAAATTACTTTTTCTACTCCTTTATTAGTAAATTGCTCATTAAGCACTGTTTACTTGATTAGTAAATTCGTTGTTACAAACAGTGTTACGTAATGATAATGACTAACACGTAATTTTTTTTATTACGTTACAGTTAGCTTCTGTTGTTTGTACGAAGCGGTGTAGGGATGTGACTGCAGCCGCCTAATTTTTAAGATGGTGTGACAGATAGTTTGACAGTTAATAAAATATTTCTTTTTCGTTTAACGAAATGAGTGTGATCGTAGAAAAAGTATAGTACGCAACTCGAGCTATAGAGCAATTACACGCTCGTGGAATTACACACGCGCCGCTACGCGGCTTGTGCGTAACTTTTCCAACTCGCGTGTAATATGCTTCCTACAGCTCTCGTTGTGTAATATACTATTATCTATCCTTGATGTTAAAGTGCTACTTTATCTACCCTTGCTGTTAAAGTAAAACTTGACCTTTTGTTTCGAGTTGATAAAAGCACACTTTAACATGTGCTATAGAAAAAGAAAATTTATAGGAAAAACAGTATACACAACAACATTAACATGTGGAGCAGAGACCTGGACCATGACAGACAAATATACATTGCAACAGCAGCCGAGAAAAATACTTAAGAAAGGTTACGAAAAATCCAAGAGATAACTAAAACAGGAGCCAGTAACAGCAAAGATGGAGAAGCCACAACTGAAATAGAATGGACCCATATGGAAAATGGACCGTAGTAAGTTATCCAAAGTAGTGCTGGAAATGGGAGTGGAGGAGCGCAGACCAAGGACAAGAAAAAATAAGACGATGTAAAAACCATAGTGGAAAGCAACGGATAGACAATACCAGAAGCAAACAGACTAGCAAACAACTACAAAGCATACAGGAAGTGGTTAGAGAACCAATGCCCTATGGGCATAAAGGGGTGGACAAAAATAAAGGAAGTAGAGAACAGCCCACTATTTAATGGCAATTAAATGACATTAATTGGTAATACTTAATAGTAAGTACACAGCTCCAATAATTTGGGGGAACACCAATTCTGTTCAAGATAATGGAGTTTTGGATTTTCGCTTATCTGCATCTATTAGGCAAAACCCTCTTTAGTAGTTTTTTCCTGGTTGATGTAACTCAACATTTTATTATTCTATTCATTCTCAGATAAGTATATTCCGTTCACGTTGTTTTGGCATAATATGAGGCCATGGAAATATGGAATTTAAGTTGGCAGTAAAGCTGTCTGTTTAATTAGGTTATGTTTTTCTAAGTTTGAGGTTATACACAGCGTCAATGTCTGGTGCATTGTCAGTTTTACTAGTTTGCAATAGAAAAATCCTCACACATTTTTAATCTAATTTAACACAAGCCTTGCCAAAGCAGGAATACCCGATCTCGTTTTAAAGTTGTGTATAGTCATGGGAAATTCAGCAACACGGTAAATATGTTCGCATGAATATAACTTTACAGAATGCAAGGTAATCCTTTCAATATCAAGTAACAGTACATTCTACGAAAACGAACACGATTGAGTGTGTAAGTCGTTATTTGTGTCTCTTCACTGTTGTGACTAAAACGAGACACCTTGATCAAGTTCTAGTTGCAGAAGTCGTAACATTAATTGAAGACAACCATACCATATGCCAAGTTGCAAGAAAACTTAATGTGAGCCATTATGTTGTGCCCAGAGTTTGGAATCAGTACTGAAAGGCAGAAAGTTATGGTAGGAGACCTGGTCAGAGTCAGAAGTGCGCAACAACCGTATAGCAAAACAGATTTGTGGCTGACCTCAGAAAAGCCAATGGTATACAGGTTAGTACAGAAATCATAACAAAAAAGCTACGGGAGAACAATCTGAGGTCAAGGAGGTGAGTGCGAAAAATACGAATGACTCAGAGTCACAGAAGAGACCAACTGACGTTTGCTGAACAATATCGAGATTGGGGAATGGAGCAGTGATCATCAGTGCTGTTCAGTAATAGGTCAGGATTTAGATTGACACGTAGTAATAGTCGTCGAGTTTGGGCACGTGCAGGTTAACTCGTATCGTGCAGGACTGTTTCAGCACATAAGTTGGAGGACAATCTGATATGGTGTGGAATGGTATCACTTTTAACACTAATTTATTACAAAGTAATCTCTAAAAACTCTCTAAAAACGTCTTTAAAGAATGAGAGGAAGGAAGAGTTGATTACAATTATCACAGATATTTCTTCTCCTTTCTTTTCTATTTTTAGCTAATTTTTTCAGTACCTACACTCTTCCTTTCGTCATATTTTTGAACATTCTAACATTACTATGTTTACACACAGGTTTATCAATCATTGTAATCTTATAGTGTTCAACCATTATAGACTAGAATTTTATAAAACGCGGAGTTTCCTTCATTAATACAGCAAATATTAACTTCATGTAAAAAGCATATCAAGACAATTTTTTAGCGATACTATTACAAAAGGATACAACTGATAAAGCTTTATTTCGATAATCAATAACAGTGAACGTTTGATGAGGATCAAGCTCGTCGATTAGGTGGTGTGGCGCTAATGCACGTTCTTCTGTGGTAGCCTTTGCAGTAATTATGTCCAATCCCTTGTATACCTGAATTAAGAGTAAAAGAATATATAGGTAGCACGCAATCAGCAATGTTAGATTCATTACCAATAAATTAACATTTATATTGCGGCAGTTATTACTATAAAACTGTGCCCTGTACTTTTTATATCCCATTTTAGCTTTCCAATTTCTTTAATGGCTATTTACATATCAAGTTGCAAAATGAAAAACGCTAATTTTGCAACGTGTTGTATAAAAGATTTTCTGTAATTTTAAGTCATTAATTTTTATAGTAAATACATTTACCTAAATCTATAGTTTTTCTAAATTTTGCATATTAGCGCTAGCATCAATATTAAATCTCATATTGCAACTACTGCGAATAGATGCATCATTTTGACGTTGAAAACGATAACAAAATGTCATTATATTAGATTAAAATTACAGAAAAGTTTTTTTGACTTGCTTTTCGGTTCTTTTTTGGATTTTTGTGAGTAGAGTAAACCAAGCTTCGGGCTCATGGTGAGCCTGTTGATTGCATTCCAATGTCGAATGATCACTTTGTTCAGTACCGATTCAGGGATTTTAACTAACAAGTTGCTTATGACATGCAAGCCTGGATGGTACTCATGCACCACCGAGGTTAATATTTTAAAATAAATCTATATCTTGCAACCATATAAATTTCCGAAGTCTTAAATTGGGATATTTTCGTACAGCAACATGCTAAGCAATACAGTCAAGAAAGTCGGGCCTATATTGTACTCATAAAAATCTGTTTTACTATAGTAAAATACAATACCTGCATTGAATCGGCACCAATTATCTCGCCTCCAAACTTTTGTGCCAGTTCTAAGGACAACTTCGTTTTACCAGAACCAGTTGCACCTAGTATAACCACCAATGGAAGCCTGGCGCTCATTTTTGGGACTATTTACGTTGTATTTTCACTCTGATTAATGTTTGAAGCTAGATATTTCATGTGTAGGTACCTAATACTAATCTCTAAAACTATTATCAACATTTCCTTTAACCTACAAATGGCACGTGAGTTGACATCTCCAGGCAATTTTTATCAAGCAACACCAATTTTTGTCTATACCAACATAAAACAAACATAAATAGTCTCGTGTTAATTACATTGTTTTCTTATGACAATATCATTTATGTATCACATGCATAAATGACCCAATCGAAACGCTGCGCTGTCGTGACTTTTCGCAGAATAGGTCTTGTTGGTCGGGAAGTAAAATAATAGATTATTTTTTATGCTCTTGTGGTATTGTACCTGATTATTTTATTCGTAGAGATTTCAACCAATCAAAAGGCTGGATTTAGTTAAGTTATCTTGTATAATTTCGATTATACAAAATCGATTATACTATAGCAACTTCACTAGGCAACGCAATACATAACTTTTGTCAACTTGATGTTATTTTCATAGAGATGACTTTCAGCTAGGTTAATTCAAACAAATCGAGCTGCCAATAAAATATTTATTTGTTCCTAATATTAAAATTTACTCACAAAATAATCAAATCGAATACAATGCGTACTTCGAACAGGTTATACGTCTCAAACTTCCTGCACAAGAACAAATCGTGTCAGTTTGACAGAATAATCCTCCCGCTGACGCGGTCGGACTATTTAACCTGTCAAACTGACACTCTTTTATTATTGTGCAACAAGTTATCGACATATAACCCGATAATATCGAAGTACTTATAGTATTACTTCTGATTATACAACTCATTATAAATTTGGCCAATAGTAATTGAGAATTTTACTTAGTTACAAGGTATAGATAAACGGATATACCCTTGACGACGTGGTATAATCACTTCGGTGTTTCGGTGGGTCCAACAAAGCAAAAATAGTGGATAATAATAATCTAGAGCCATGATGTAATAACTGTCTATTGCAAATTCGAGGTTAGTAGGTTAGGTTTTGCGTCAGTTTTGACACAAACTGATGCAAAACCTAACCTGATAACGTCGAATTTGACATAGACTTACAGTGCCACCAACATAAACAGTGCCACTAACACAGACAGTGCCAACCTAAGAAATAAAATAATTTATTATTATCGGTCTATTCATTATATAATCGTAACGAATACCACTCGAGCAATCGAAAATAATGATTATTTTTCACTCGTAACTCGATGTAATCCTTAAAATACCACTCGAGCTGCGCTCTCGTGGTTTTTCGCAGATTACGTCTCCTTACTCGGAAAATAATCGATTATTTTCGATGCTCTTGTGATATTATAACTGATTATACAACTCATTATAAATTTGGCCAATAGTCATTGAGAATTTTACTTAGTTACAGG